>PVKN010005904.1:0-29682 GCA_004027915.1 Capromys pilorides
ATTCTTATTTTGATACTATGTACCTACCACATGTATTGTTTTATATTTAAAAAAAGACTTACTATAAACAAAATACTGCTCTATAATCAGGATAGCACACTTGATCTAAGAAATAAATCAAATATTGCTAAAAAGAAAAAGGAAGATAACTTTAAGGGTTGTGTTTAAAAAGAAGAAAAGGACTGGCACACATTGCCTTTTCATACCTTTCTAAAATGCTTCGGTTGGTTGGTAGTGACTCTGGCTCGGACAACTGGCCCTTCAGGTTCTGGGCATCTTCACATATAGAAAAGGCTGAGCCCACATCGGCCGGCACCTGTTCTGCTCTCCAGGGCAAAGGGCTGTGCACCCTGCCTGACACGGTCAGAGAACCACCACCATTTCCAAGTGAGTTGACGGCCGGGAAGCCTGCAGCCTGTGGGCATGGCTTGACCAAGGCCACTGGAGATGGACATGGAACAGTTTTTGTGTAGCTCTCTGGAGTGTACAAAATGGGCTGCAGTTCCTGGGTGAGAGAGTCATTGACTTGGGCACTCTCAGACAGTGCGGACTTCTCAGTAGGTTCTTCTTTGAAGGGGGAAGGCATTAATTTTCTTCGAGTTCTTTTGTGCAGAGGAATTTGAGGCAGACTCAATTCACTTGAAAATATGCCTGTTGAATAAAATAAAAAAGTTCAACAGTACTGCCTAGTTTGACAATAATGCCATTAACATTTCTGCCAACAGAACTTGGAAAGTTAGAAAGGAAGCAGCCATGGCTTAATGCTAAAAAATTCCAATGAAGTTAAATTATCAGATATAACAAAATAAATAATAAATTGCTAACATCAATACCAATGTACAAGTATAACCAAGTGTCTTGAGGCACTGAGAAATCATAAAAATAACTTCCCAGCCAAGTCTACCAATTCACAAGCAACTTCCAGTTGTCATGCATGATTTGAGTTTAAGAAAAGAGATACGCACTCAGCATCTATAGGCAAAGAGATCAATACCTGTCCTCTTGCAGAATGTTGCCTGGTTATTGTTACTAGTTGACTAGAAGTCTAGTCTACGTTAACAGCAATGGCAGTGTCCAGTAAAACTCTGGGCTAATGGAAGAGGTGTACGCTACAACGACTAGTACAGGGCTGACTCAGCATCCTAGCTGCTGGGTTGTCTCCCATATCATACATAATTCAGATTTACAAAAATCAAATTTAATACAAAAAGTAGGTGAACATAAGCAGAAGGGCTTGGGCATCTGAACTGTTATTGCTCTGTAAAAGCCTGTTTCTCAAAGGTCCCGATCTTTCCTCAGGGTTGTCCTCCAGCTTCTGCAGCTTTCCCAAATTGTTCCTGAGCACAGGCATGTGTGCCCCTCCTGTCTTCCTCCACCCAGGGAATGTGAGCGCTTCCCCAGAGGGCTGACCTCACCCTCTATTGCACATCTTCTCTTCTTTCTTTTACCACTGCTTCCTTATATATCCAGGTCTCAAATAACTAGATTAAAACAAAAAAAAAACAAAACACTTTCTTTTCTTTTGAATTTGCTGACCTCTAAGAATCTCCTACAGTTGTAGTTAAAACACAACACTACGTCATAGATTCCATTCAAGGCTTTTAGTAATCCTTAACAGAAATAAAATATCCAGAGATTTTGGCAAAAGAATTCTTGCTCCAAATTGAGAGAAACTGTTTTGTTAGAAAGAACTTAAGTTTGCATTCTTACAATACTAGATACACTTACATATTTAGGCACACAAACATCACCAATGCCTTTTACTAGGGCTTCCCAGGGCACACTGAGTACCCACAACCCCGCTGTGCATGTCTCACACTCCCGTGACTGACGACTCCCATCTTCTTACCCCAAGGTGGCTGACAGGAAGTGCCTCAGCAGGAGCACAGCACCCACCAAAGAAACCAGAACTTATTATTCCAGCCATGTTTCCAGATCAAGAAGTAAAATTCCCAATTGAATGTTAGTGAGGAACACACTAACATTCACTTTATTATGGTAATGCTAGCTTAAACAGAATAAGTTTTAGATATTTCAATAAAGCAATTCAAACTTTCAGCCAAGTCAAAAAATACATATGTATCAGTCTCCAATGGTGTAAGCACCGTTCCTGTTATGTTAGTTGGCAATATGGCTAGGTTGACAATTACCCTCTAGGAAATACAACTTAAAAACAGGAAGAAAAATATGGTCCCTGTTCTACTAAGGAATTTTACTTTTCTGAGAACTAGATAAATGAGATCTAGATCTTAAAATAATTTTCCACTCCCTTTAACATGACATTTGTCAAATTTTCCATTACCAGATATTTTTATACTAACGCTGCAGCGTAAAGACAGTTACTTTCTCCACTGCTTGGTGGCTATTCATAGCTGGGAGATTAACTTCTTTTCCCATGAGAGGCAGCAGGGGTACGGAGGAGAGAAAAGTGTATCGAGGAGAGAACTGAATCGGGAGTCAGGAGACGCGAATTCTATTTCTGGCCTCACCAGCGACTCACTTACTGACCTTGGGCAAACTCACTTAAAGCAGTGTGGGCAGTAATCCCCCCTAGTGAAAAAGGGACATCACGTTTTTATGGACAGAGAATTTTCTAGCATTAGATGACAGAAATACTTAGGGTTCAAAGAAAGACCTTAAATAGAAATAGGCTTCAACCGCTAGCATTACAACTTTCATGGGAAGGTAATTTACCTTCCATTTATCCATCAACAGCTAGCTACCTTACCATGATCTCTGAAACAGGACATTTCACATACTGTCTGCCTTTCAAATGGTCAGATATGTAGCTTAGCAAAGCTGACCATAAACTGTGACATAAACCAAATTATTGTTACAATGAGAGCATCTAAGTGCTACCTGCAAATGCAGGTTTTATAAAAGCATCCAAAAACCTAGAACAGACTAGAGCCCAAAGACTCAGGGATAAGGGCTGCCTAGTCCCCACTTCCCTGGTACATATCTAGAGGGGCAGTCTTGGGGTGGTGATGGGACAGGGTCCCTCCATACGGACCACCTGTTGGCCAACGGCTTGTCCTGAACATTAACATGGAAATGTTCCCACGAGACACTGAAGAAATAACCTCCTGGCCTCTAAGACAATCTAAGCATAAATTTCACGCTGAATTTGGGAGGAACACACTAACGATGTGTCAGTGGAAGGAAAAGTCAGTCATATGACAATGGTACATCTTTAGCTTTCTGGACCTATAGCAAGCTGCAGGAGAAACATGGAGACGTAGTTAGTGGTTAACAGGGACAAACATATTCCTACTTTATTGGGCTTGGAAGAAGACATGCGCCAGACATATATAGCATGTACAGAACACAACTCTAAAAGGTTCTCTATTTTTTAATCCTCTTGATTCTATTCAAAACAATAATTAGAAGACGGCAAAAAGTCAATGCAGGACTACCTGAGGCTCACTAATTGCTAAAAAAGGTTTAGGAGATGACTATGCAAAAAAAAAAAATAAGATTTAAAGATTTAGGTACACAACCTACTATAACTCACATACAAGGATAATGGCTCTACTGGCTAGTTTTTCTTTTATATCACTGCATGTTTATATTCATGTGTGGAGTTGGCACATGCACGAAACATCTTAATTCTTTTCATCCTAAAAAATGAGATAGCCACCTGACATTTCACTCTGAATGCAATTCCTAGGATGTAGAAACACAAGAAACCGTGCTTTGGGTGAGCTTTTGTACCTGGAGAGCCCAGGGCAATGGATAACCACAACAGCTTACAGGTAGGCTAGGTCTGGGCTCAGGAGACGTGCTGTGCTTTTCCATCAGAGGGAAGGGTGCACACACAGCAATTTGCCACAACAGCAGCTTTGGGTAGTCCTTCAGATTTCCCTGATTCAGTTTCAGAAAACGATCTATTAAGACTCCATAATTCCTGGGCTGATAAGAGTAGAATGATAAAGAAGCTGGAAATTGATTACAGTCCCCTCGGAAAGCCACCAAGGAAGGGAATCAACACAGTTGCAGGCTCAGAGCAGAGGAGCCCAAGAGAAGAGGATAACAACTGAAATACTCTAGCAATGTGAGTACTACACAGGGGAGACAAGGAATTAAAAATGCACTCTTCGAAACTGGGATAGAGAGGACTGGCAGCCGCTTAGGAGGACAACAGGTTTTTCTTCCAGCTGAAAGAACCAGCTCAGTGCACTAGGTACTGGAGTAGAGGAGGTGGTGGGAAGCAAGCGCCTCAGAGTTTCTAGATCGTATTTTTGGGACTTTCACTCTCCCACATATTGTAGTAGGTGTATTGCATTTCTCCTGCCTTGAGATAGCTATGACCCATGGGATATAAGTGATAATAATATGCATAATACCAAGACATTTACATGAAGTCACTGCTACTGTTTTTAATCCATGATGATTACCTGATTTATGAAAGTCAACCAGGGCTGGGGAGATAGCTCAGTAGAATAAGCACTTCCCTGGCAAGCACAAGGGCCTGAGTTCAATCCTCGGTTCCGCAAAAAAAAAAAAAAAAAAAAGAAAGCAAACCAACCAACCAACCAACCAACCAACCTACCAACAAACCAACCAAACCCCACAAAAACTTGTGGCAAGAACAACAATCTAAGAGAACCATACCTTCTAAGGCAGGTGTGGAGGCACACACCTACAATTCCAGCTAGGCAAGAGGCCAAGAAACGAGGACTGGAATCTGAAGACAGTATGGGCAATGAGCCAGACACTGTCTCAAAATTTAAAAAAATGAAAATGGATGGGGATGTAACTCAGTGTGGCAAGTATAAGGCCACTGGTGGGGGGAATTCCCTGTTTATGATCCAGTATTTATTAAGCATGTTCCCAACATGTAGGTATTGGGAATAGAACAGTAAATAAAAGAACTATAAAATTATATTTTTGAAGGGAGACAGCAGATGACAACAAATAAATAAATCTGATGACAGATGAGCTGTGCAGACTACAAAGCAGAGAACTGGAACAGAACACAAGAGGTTAGCAGGGTGGGCTGACTATGAGGGCAAGGGAAGGCTATGCAAAGACTGGACCTGGGCTCTCAGGCCCAAGAGACCTGAATGAAGAAACGCTGTGCAAATCTGGAAAAAGAGGAAGTAACAAGTACAGAGACCGCAAAGGCGACCTCGAACTTGCTGAGCTCAGGAAAACAGGTCAGTGTGACTGAAGTGTAGTAGGTCAGAGCACTGCTGTGAAAAGCAGCTATGGCGCTCAAGAGAGGCTGGCATCTCTCGGGTATTAGGGACATGATAAGGATTTGCACTTATTCCAAGTACAAAGGAAGGGCTGGAGGATTTCACATGTGAACATGGGATGGCCTGCTTGATGTTTAAGAAAAAGATGGCTTTGCTTGCTGAGTGGAGAATGGAGTCTGAGTAGGTAAGAGAGGAAACAGGAAGTCAGTACCAAGGCTGTCACCACAGCTTTTGCACAACATACTGAGGCCGGTGGGTGATAAGCGTGGCCAGAGCAGAGACACAGAGTACTGTGACAATCCAATAATCAGGTCCTAGAAATCTATTACACTGGCATGTGTGACAGGAGCAGAAATGGGAGCTCCTACAGGGGAGATGGGTGTGGCCACCCTTGTGATTCATGGGTGATGGTGTGCTGCTGTACCCGCTTTCCCTTCTTACTTCCCTAAGCACAGGTCAGGTATATTTACAACAGGGAAACAGAAAGTGCCCTGGAACCCTGAAGAGTGGTACGGGGGATGGCACCCCAGTCTTCACCATCACAATGGAGGCTCTATCTTAGGGCTATGAAGTCAATTAGGAAACAGTGAATCAAAACATGGAATATTCAGAACTGCAGTGTAACTTAAAATGACTGCTCACAGACTTGATATAAGAAAAGCTTGTTAAATAAAGCAGTACATAAATTTTATGTATAGCATGATCTCAATTTTGACAAGAGATACAGAGAAAAAAACCTAAATCAAAGATTACACAAACAAACCCTACGAGCAAAAATGGCAGTTAGAAAACAGGTCCAAAAGAAATATGGCAAAATTCATCAGCTTCTTAGGCAGATTACAGCTGAGAAAAATTTGTTTTATGTAATAAATATGTACTGCTTCCAGAAAATTATAAATCATAACAAATACAACAAAGTGAAAAACACAGGAGCAATGTTGGAGGAGAGGATGGGTAGGAGCCAGGGAGAACCAGGTTTTTAGGCCTTCTTGGGCCTTACTAACTGCAGAGCAGGGAATGTTTGGAAAGTCTGGGGCACAGGTGACACAGAAGGGGCTGAAAGGGCAGCAGGTAGAAAGTGGGGGTCCAGATTCTCCTCCCCACCTGCCCTGACCACTGACCGTTACCCAGGCCTGGCCTTACTCTGTGCAGAGACCAAGTTTTGCTCTCTGGAGAAGCAGTAGACTTGGGGGGGTTAAATAATTACTTAAAAAGTTAACATACGTAGATTCCTATCCTAGTTCTCTACAAAGTCCTAGCAGTTGGACTTATATAGCTCCTAAATGGGAAATTAAGCAGTTCTTTTTTAGGTGAAATATAAAATGAAAAAGACCTAGGTACTGACATTGGTAGGTTTCTTTAAGTTTGATAGGTTTCTGGAGAACATCAGCAAAGCTTTGTAAGAGCCCTGCCCTAGCCTTTGTAATGCTTATTCACTACTAGGTCAGGAAATATTTAAAGAGATCTATAGGATGCTCTGAGGGATAATCCACAAAATTAGTGTTCTATCCACCTGTTTCTGCATAATGGCTAGAGATTCCCACTATAAAGAGCTCGCCCACCACAAACAGACACAGGCAAAAACATTTTGTGGAGACGGTTAAGTTTTTGATGCTTCTAAAGACTTCTAAGCATTAAAACCGCATTTAAAATTAACTGTACACACAGCGCTGCAGTGATTACATGGACAAAGAGCACAAACATTTTCATCATTAACAATCCAGATTTTAAATGTCAAAGGAAACGCGTACAGAGTGTACTGACATTTGTGCTTTAGGACTGTGTAGTATAGAATTTTTCCTGGCCCACTAAATTACAGTTGTTTAGTGATTACATCAAGCTATCAATAAATATTGGTGCCTCGTTAAATGCTTAGAAAAGAAGTAGAGAAAGTTTAGATACTCACCTGCCATTTCCTATTTCTTTCAAATTTCTGGGATTTTAATACTATTGTAACAAAAGCAACATACGCATTTTTACTTTGATAAAGAAATATGAGTATCTAATACATATAAGAAAAAAACCTTTGACAGACTGCATATACTTGTACCTTAAAGGAAAAACAAAGAAAATGTATTTACTGGCTGTATTCTTTTTGAAGTCAACTCAATCTACTGTAATATTTGCATCATTCAATATTTCACTTTTTCTAAGAAGTATATTCCACAGATTTGGCTGAAGGCTCTGAACTATTTTTAGAAAGAGCTTTTCATGTTTAAATTTCTGAAAGTATTATTAAAGAACGTTGAAATTTTCTTAACTTTAAAAACATTTAAGGGTCAGCCAAACAGCTCAGCAGATGAAGTGTTTGTTTAGGCAAGCGCAGGGACCAGGGCTCGATTCCCGGCACCGCATGCCTCACCAGCCCTGCTCCCCAGGTGTGCTGAGCTGGCCACCGAGTCTGGGTGCGGTGGTGCACAGCTGTAATCCCAGTGCTGAGGAGGCTGAAAACAGGAGGATCACTATGAGTATGAACTTCATAATGACACCTTATACCAAATACATAAAACATAATAAAAATTTTTTAAAAATAATTTAATTATAATTTTTTAAAAATGGAAATTAGAATTGTTACACATATTTCTACAAGACATTATATATAATGTATAAAAATACATGAAACGTGTTACTTTTTACCTTAATATACCAAAATAATTAACTAGGTCAAGACAGAATAAAACAGTAAGCTAAATCTTTCTCATACATAGAAATTACATATAGTATTTACACACAGATGAGTCAAGATAAGAGTACAACACAGCACATAAAAACACTGTAAATACTGGAAGACTGCTGTACGTTGTCGGCATGCATTTCTATAGAACACAGAAACACTTTTACTTGCATGCTTTGAGACTAGTTTCAAGCAATTCTGGCATATTTTTACATTTATATGGTTCTCATGATAAGAAAATGCCCTCAAAGTAGCGTACTGAAAATGTTCAAACTATTCTAAACCAAATGCTTAAGTTTTACTCCAGGCCTGCACAAGAGGCAAAAACCCTTCACGGCTTTGTAGGAGAAGAGACTAAGTGCCACAGCCACGAGCTGGAATCTCCGCTGTCAAGGAGCACCTAACTACTGACTACTGACTACTGGATCACCAGAGAGCTGCAGTGGCAGGGCCGCCTCCACAGAAAGAAAATTTAGTACCAGGTGATCTTAGGCGGAACTTACATTTCTTTATAGTTTGTTGTCACAGCCAAAAACAGGACACACTCAAAGGTGTCACATCAATTACATGCGCAGCTGGTAGTGCCGAAGTCACACCTTGTCTTCCAGTTCACTGCTCGTCTACCTGGAGTTCGGTCAGGTAAACTAAGTAACACAGAGCAGCAACATGTGATGCACACAATGACCCACACAGACCAAGGTCACTCTGCAGACCCCCAACAAGCAGATAGCGACACAGTACTTCACCCCCAACGAGAAGCTATCATTCAACTACTGTGATCAGAAAAGAAAATCGGTGGATTAAGTAGGTAGGGACAACTCTGTGACGCAGCGTCAGGTGACAGGACACCGCACGCCTGGGAGGTGCCTGGCCCAGGTTCCAGTCTCCAGCACGCAGCACCACTGGGCAAAGGCTGAGCACTCATGCATGTTTACATAACCATGTGTGTGTACATACATGTGTCAGTCTATCTGAAAAGTAGCACTATAAAATTAGTAAGAAAGGAGGTAATGGAAAAACCAGGCAAAGGAAATGAACAGGTAATTCAGAAGTAATTATAGTTAGACTAAAAACACATGACAAAACGTTCACTATCATTATCCTTTCATGATGGTGGTTCATATTTAGTTAAAACACATAATGTGACAATATCAAATGCCTTCAAATGTACAGACTTCTTGATCTAGACATTCCAGCTCTGGGGACTTAGCCTAAGGAAATAATTAGACAAGTTGCAAAATAAACACAAACAGATGTGTAATGGGGTGCAGCTTATAACAGTGATAATAAAATGTATTAGATAAATATACAGCTATTAAAGTGACTTATATTCCTACTTATTGATAGGAAAGCATGTCCCGTCAAGTGGCTCAGTGAAAACAAAAAGCTGGTTTTCAGCTATACATCTAACAGATGTTACTGCTTTTATTTTTTTTAAAAAGAAAGCAAATGACCTATATATGCTTAGAAAAGTGTCCAGGAAGCTATTAAAACAAAATATTTACACAAGTTAATGAAAAATATTTTCACTGGCTTGACCTATTCTCAAATTAAGGTTAAACATTTAAACACTAATAATAAGTTTAAAACATTACACAAAGTGGTCAAACCCAGAAATGGGTGACCATTTCCAGCTATTAACAGAGTAAAAGAGATCATTCCTCAGTGAGAGGAAAGGTGAGGGGTTGCCATGGCTGAAACAGTGGAACTAAGAAGCAGATGCCGCACCCCTGAGGGGCGTGTGTCAGCTCACTGCGGTCACTAGGGGAAAGATGCATAGGGTGTCACCTGGCAGGGTGGGACCAGATGTGGGGCTGACTGCCCGGCTGACTGGGAAAGCCCCAGATGGGCCTCCTACACCAAGGAGGAAGGCATCTGGCAGCAGAGAGAGGTGACAAGAATGGAGGCCAGTTTTGATGTCCCCATAAATACTCACATCTTCAAATTTTCTCAAAATGCTGGACAATATATTGAAATAGGAAACACCATTCTCCTCTCACTCTCTCTCTTACGTAAATCTCTGAGACACAACTATTGACAATTCATGTGGTTTCCTAATGTAAGGGGTTCCACATTTACTTTTTATTCTTTGACTATTTCACAGATGATTCCTTTAAATAAAATGACTAGGTAATTTATCACTAATCAGTTTACAATCCCTCTAGTAAAAAATGGACAGGCCTTTGAGGTCATCTTCTGATGTGCCATATCATGTGCTCTGAATGATTTTGCCCAGAGGAACTAATTTATCAAAAGCTAAGACTGCAAATGTTAAAAGCTTTAGAGCTGCACATTGGCGTAAAGAGTGAAATGCAGTATTTAGCAAACCTGAGTCACGGGCTGTGAAGGAGGGCTCATGACAGCAGGCAGTGATGGACGCGCTGAGGTCTAACCAAAGCCAGGCTGCAAAGGACGGCAAGACCCTGCCTCTGCTAGCACTCCTCTTAGTTGGTACATGAGAAGGCATTTTTAGAAACTGTGATAGATCAAAATTAGATGCAAAGTTCTAAGGTGAAATCAAGTATTAATATATGCATTTCAATAAACACTTCTAGGCTACAGATGATTGATACAATTACTGAACTAATCAGAAATCTGGACTCTTTATAACAGCCTGTGACTCATGGAATTCTGGGTTGGAAAAGATTCAAGTGAATGAATTTTAACTATTTAAAAGATGCGCACCCAAACAGCACCACAAACTGACCAAACACCCTTGA
This sequence comes from Capromys pilorides, assembly GCA_004027915.1. Lineage (NCBI taxonomy): Eukaryota > Metazoa > Chordata > Mammalia > Rodentia > Capromyidae > Capromys > Capromys pilorides. The sequence continues at coordinate 10,596 of PVKN010005904.1, forward strand.
TAGGGCCTTTGTGCCATCGCCAGGGCTGTGACAACAGTGTTGCTGGCACAGACAGCACTAGCCACACACAAAGCACTATGAAAGAGAGCACAGGTTAGAAAACTGGTGTGGTCCTTTAAAAAAAATCTCCCACTTTATGAGTAATAAACCAACCATAACCTTTTGATATTTGCATCTGCGGGAAATAGCAGAGATCATGTTTCCAGCTCAGTTTCGTTTCCCAGGGTGTCCAAGCTTATTTCAGGAGAAGAAAGGGACAATGGGAAGAGCCCCTCCCTGACAGCAACACTGGCAGCACAGATGAATGGCAAACACTGGCTCACATGTGGGGGAACAAGGGCCACAAGCATGCCTGAAACCATTGGAAATGATTCCATTTCATTGCCACGTTGAAAACATGTGGAAGATATGGTTTCAAATATACATATTATTTTATATTTGTTTTATGAAGCAGAACGGAGATTACTCTTTTTAACATGAACTTTGCTTGTATTTGAGTAATCTAAGGGGAAACTGAAATTCTATATTCAGTCAGAATTCTATACTCAATAAGAGTATCTGTAGTACAACAGGCTGGTTTCTGTGAGGATCTTTTATTGTGCTTCTGAGATAAAACCACTGACAACGGGTGTAAAACTTTTTAGAAAAGGAAAGGTTAGAGACAGAAATATTACTAAATGTGAGTTTCCAGATGGATAATGAGGAAATCTTGACTTTTTATTTAATGTCAGAAATTTTATCAGCTCCATAAATAACCTGCTGACGGCACCCGACCCTGCCCAGCACTAGCACGTAAGCGTTGTCTGCTGGACCCAAAATGGGTGCGTGTTTTACCCTAGGTCAACAGACACCCAAGGTAACATGCACATCAAAATCTACAGTAATGATGCTGGCATCATAAAACTGACAACATAAAAAAAATTGGCTTTCCCCTTAATAAGAATAGATGTTTATTAATAAGGATGTTTCTAGAGTTACCAAAGAATATTTTAAAAACCAAACATTAAAGAGTACTAGCTCTGCTACAGATCAAGAACTACTATAATATATGCAGTACTAAAATATGAACTCTCAGCCCTAGAGACAAATAGGCAAAAGAAAAGAAGCAAAAGTCCAAGAGCAACCGCATGCCTACAGTGTTCCGACTCACGCTCCCAGCTGCGCACTTCCTGGACCAGAACCTAACCCAGTGAACGCCTCCACGAGGTCAACACGGACCCTAACCACTGAAACGATCCAGCCAGGGCCTCGCTCGGCTCGTGCCAAGCATGGTGCAGAGAAGCAAGTTTGTGACCAAGCAGCACGGTGCTCGGGGTGCAATGTAAGGACGCTGCCATGGTGTGCTGTGCGCAAGTGTGGAAGTGCAGGTCCCCAGACGACGGGCTGCCTAGAAAGGCAAAGTTAGACTCTTGCTCGTCATTTTTTCTTTTTCATAATTTTTATTTACTTATTGGATACAGGGTCTCATTGTACCAAATCACAGTACAGCCTTAGCCTCAGTCTCCCCAGAGCTGGGATTGCAGGCATGCAGCAGCCGCCACAACGTGCCCAGGGTGACGCGGGGGGGGATGGCATGGCATGGCATGGCATGCATACTGGGGACAAAACCCGGGCCCTTGTGCTTGCTAGGCAGGCACTTAGACTGCTAAGCCATGTTGCTCATCATCTGATATCAAAACAAATTAGAAAATAGAGGGGAAAACTTAAAGTTTTGGAGAATGAGTCCTAAGGAACTGAGAAAAAGTAAAGTTTTATGACATGGAAATCTGAAAGCTCAAGCACTAAAATGTACTTTGAATAATGTTAAAAAGAAATGATAAGGGCCAGCTAAATAGCTCAGTGGATTAAAACACCTGCAATGGGCGCAGGGGTCGGGAGTTCAATCCCCGGCCTGCCATGCCAGCCCTGCCCCACAGGCGTGCTGAGACTGCAATGGAGACTGGGTGTGGTAGCGCGTGCCTATAATCCCAGCTCTTGGGAGGCTGTAAACAGATGGTTCACTATGAGTCCAATCTAGTAAGACCCTAAACACCCTGTAGACCCTTCCATAAAATGCAAAAAAGAAAAAAGATAAAATTTACACGAAGGGTATCATTGCACTATGTATTTACAGGAAAGATTACTATTCCATGGCAATCTCATCTAGTCCTAAGGCTTTAAATGTCACTGAAATGTCAACGTCCTTCAAATTCTGTGTGCCACTTAAACTCTCCAGAACAGCAGATTCCTAGCTGCCTACATGAGGTCTCCACTTGGATGTATCTCAGACAAATTTAACTGGCCCAAAACAGAATTCCATTTTTTTTTTCCACCACCTCTCAAACCATCTCACCTGGTGCTCTCTAGCTCATTTAAAGTCAGTCCTTCCTTTCAGATGTCTACCCCAAAAATTTTAGCCATCTTAAAATTCTTTCTCCTCTGCCCCAAGGCCAATGTCAGCAAATCCTGCTGGTTCTACTTCCAACATACATTACAGATGCATGTGGTGGTCCAGGTCTGTGATCCCTGCTTTCAGGGGGCTAGGGTAGGAGAATCACCACGAGTCTGAGCCTTGCCTGGGCTATATAACGAGTTCAAGGCCAGCCTGCACTACACAGTGAGATCCTGTTTCAAAAATCCAACCTAACCAGTAAGAAACCCCTGGACCCTCACCTACCTCACTGCACACCTGGTAAGGCTGTCTGTGCCCTGCCTTCCTCCCCTATGTCCTTCTCTGTTACTTTCTAATAACTACACGACTTCTTGGCCACTCTGAAAATGCCAGGCAAATTCCTGGGCTAGAGATTTCCCCTACTGGAGATTCGGCTCCTGGATTCCACAGGGCTGGGTATGTGCGCTCCTCCACCCGGGGCCAGGGAGATGGATATACCTCTCTGTCCTGCTTAAAGCAGTGAATTCTCCTTCCTCCTTCTGTTCCTTGGCTTCCCTTACTCCCCTCACATGGCACACACCATGTTCTAAGATATTGCTTAATTTACTACACTTATACCAGAAAGTAAGCTGAACAGACGTAGGGAGAGTCTGCTCTGTACTGTGGCCTATTCCTTTGCATCAGGTAAGTTAGGTGCTCTGCACACAGGAGAAAGTCAATACTGAGGAGGAAACAGAATTCCTCATACACAGGCCCTTGCATAGAAGCCATAACTTCTGCAGAAGACAACTATATCAGAAGGATGTTCAAATGAAGGCGGGCAACCACACAGAAAACCCACAAACCCTCAAACGAAGAAAACATTCCTGTATCCTAGTAAATAAAGAATTTTAGCAATACTACTGTGGCTATTGCTTCACGTCTCTAGAAATGCAAACATGAGCTGGGCTGTGTGTGCTTTTCGCTATTAATACTTCCATATTCTAGGACTAAGACAGTGTTTATAGGCTGACTCATGTGAATCTTTCTTGTTATTCTTCGCTGTCTCTATTCATAATACAAACACATCGTAAAGCCAAAGTCATTCTCTGAATGTTCTCAAAAGAAAGTATGTATTTATAAAACGCAACATGTCTTTTCTTTTAGAGGCAGGCAAGTATAGTTTTAGTGCTGACAAGTACACTTTATGAAAATACAATATACATGAGATATGGATTTTTAAATAAGGAATAATGAGCATCAAATAGCAGGTGGCCAGTATGTCTTAGTGCTAGTGCTAAAACCCTGTTTCCTCTCCAACATCTTGAGTCCATTATAAGGAGAGAATTAGGCCCCAAAGATATAGGAGATACAATTACTTTCTAAATGTCACAACTAGGTCTAGTCAAATGACAGTATTTTACTAAAGAAAAAAAAAGGTATCACATTAAAGGAACGCATCTAACTTCCCTACCACCTTAATACACAGAGCTCTGCTGCTACTAATAAAGATGTAGTCAGACTAACACGTGCGAAGACAACAAGAGTCTGTACACAGCACACAAAGCACATGCTGGAGGGTCCTGGCCTGCTAACAGGCCCACAGAGGATGGAGGTATCAGGAGGGCAGTGACTGCCTCAGCCGCAGCTGGGGTTCCAGAGTGCAGAAGGCAGGGTTGGCCACACTGGAGGTGGGGGGACAAGTGGCTGTGGGAGGCCACATCTTAGGATACTTCACAGCAGGACACAGAGGCAGAGTAAGATTATAGAAGTTAAAAATGCAGTGCGGTTAAAGTACTGACATACCAGAACAAATACAGGTAAAACAACTCATCAACCAACTTGTGGGATATAGCCAAAGTTGAGGATCCATCCAAAAATAAACAAAAACAAAAATTCCAAACAAATATCACAATCTCACTACCGCAAGGTGACAAAGGATGTGTGACAGAAGATGAAATAATCCTGCCAGTAATCTAACAGTTATCAATTTGAGATTACATGTTATCATTAGTGCTATCATTATTACAGTTTAGATAAAGATGAACAGGCATTCTCACACACACTGGTATGGATGAAATAAATAAGAAATCCGTCCTCCAGCCCAGGAAGTCAGATTCTAGGAATCTGCTACACACATGCAAATATGAACACATAGGTATAGTATTTAATGCACTGTTCATTAATAGAACCTTGGTTAAGTAAGTATGCTTCATCTATTTCTTGGGTTGTCAAAACATAAAAGAGAGGTAAATTCTTTATTTAAGTAGGCTAAACATGTTCCTAATGAGCTACATAAATGAAGTTATAGGTCACAATGCATAACATTCCAACATTCATATGAAAACCAACCAAAAAACTAAAAGATTTCTCTCTCTCTCTCTCTCTCTTTCTCTCTCTCTCTCTCTCACAGACACACACACCACTAAGCAAAGATAACTAGATTTAACATTCATTATTTTGAAGACAGAGCATAAGATTAGGGCTCTGGGGAAAGCCAAATAGTGTTTTATTTCTTATTTTCTACATCATCTGAATTATTTTTAAACACAATTATAGATGTTAGCTTTGTAATTAACATGCTCTGCACACACTTCTTAAAGAGCTAGAAAATATGGCAAAAGAAAAACAGTAAAATCTAAAATGTTAGTTTTCTCAAGAACACATTATATATTATAAAATATAGAATTACATAATTTTAATCTTAATAGAGGGTAAATTTTAAAGAAGGTGGGAAGAAAAGTTGTTTCATCAAAAACGGATAAACTGATTTTACTTCCAGAGCTACTCTGAACATTAGGGTATACCTGATCTTAGATCTTGGGAAAGCATATGTTAAGCGAAAAGACTCTGAGGCTAATTGCCATACTGATTCTCATAAAATAGCCAAGTATATTGAAAATTAACTGTGACGCAGACTGACACATAGAAGAACCTCTTCCAGAAGAAGTTTGGTGGACGTGTAAGCTCTGCCTTCAGTTCCCAGTGTGCAAGCATAGAACTTCTGCTGATGTTGGTCCAAACTTTTAAGAACTTAAGAGAACTGAATGGCCTGCAGAACTCTGGAGAGCTGTGATCTGTGGGCCCAGCGTGCGCAGGTGTGGAGCCTGGTTGTCCATTTAAGAACTTAGGAGGACTCTGGGCAGCCTGTGAGAATATGGTAAGCTCTGACACTTAACCCCCAGTGCACATGTGCAGAGTTTGTGCCGGTGCCCATCCAATATTTTAAGAACAAAGGAGGAGTCTGGATGGCCCATGGGATTCTGGTGAATCTGGCCAAAACCCCCCACCTACACTGAAGCATTGCTGAGTGTCAGCCAGTTGCCCCTACTACTGGTGAGAGCCTTCGTGATTCCTACCTTGTTCCCCACTTTAGGGAAATCTTACTGACACACACCTTAATAACTCACCTGTCGCTGCTAAGTCTGGGTGATTAGTGGGAGCTTCAAAAATGCCAAGAGGCAGGAGCGAAGGGAAACTAAATCCTCTAGCACACCTGGAAAAAAATCCAGGAGACAAAGACATACGAACTTGGAAATCACATACCTGAAATTTCTAAACGACAGCAACTGAAGTATAAAAACAAGTACATCAGGCTACAGAAGAAAAAAGATCGGCAATAATCACTCAGGTCAAAATATAACAATTGCGAAAAAATTGCTCAGCATAGCTAAAGAAGACACATATTTAACAAACAGACAAAAACAGAGAATAGAAAAATGATGGAAAAAGCAAGTGAACAATACAGGAATGAACTTGAATGCATGAGACAGATTCAAACAGATATCCAAGAAACTAAGAACTCCACTGAAAGCCGGCAAAACCGCTTGAATGGAACTAAAGAGACTTGCAGACCTCAGACAGTGGTACAGCTAATAAACATGAAAGAAAAGAAGTCTTAAAACTAAGAAAGAATCAGGAAATAACAATTTAGCAGCTATAAGACAACACAAAGAAAAATAATATAAGAATAGCAGGTGTCAATGAAGCAGCGGGAGACAGCACAAATGACATAAAAGACTATTTGCAGAAGAACCCGCAGAAAACTTTCCGAACATGAGAAAAGAACCAGACACACCGACAGGTGAGGCACACAGAACTCCCAAATCTATCCCTAGACACATAATAATCAAGATCTCAGAAATTCGGCAAAAGAACAGGGTATTAAAAGTTGCTAGAGAGAAAAAGAGAGATCACCTAAAATGGAAAGCCCATCAGAATCACAGTAGATTCCTCAACACAAACCATCAAATGAAGAAGAGCTTGGAGTGAAGTATTTTGGGTACTGAAAGAAATTAACTTCCAATACAGATTGATGTACCCTGAAAAACTATCAAGTTCAATGAGGAAATAAGATCCTTGCATGACAAAGAACATCTGAACAAATTCATGACTACCGAACCAACTCTACCAAGAGTATTGAGAGATAATCTAGAAAAAGACAGAAGTGACCACAGCTTTAAAAACAACAGAAAGGAACCACCAAACAGAGCAAATTGTTAAACAGAGAGAAAAAGTACAGAACATGCAGCAGGAAAATAACATGACAAAGATAAGCCAATACACATCAGCTGTAAAATCAATGTAAATAGTCTCAATTCACCAGTCAAAATAAACAAACTAGCAGAGTGGATGAAGAAACAAAATCTAACAGTTTGCTGTATACAAGAAACACATATAACTAAAAAGGAAATTCAGACTAAAAGTCAAAGGATCAAAAACAATCTTCAAGGCCACAGGAAATCACAAAAAAGCAGGGGAAGCTATCTTGGTTGTTGACAATATCAACTTCAAACCAAAAATCACTCATATATATATGAGAAAATTGGAAGAGGAAGAGATAACAACTGTAAAAATATATGTATTCAATGTAGGAGCACCCACCTACATGAGACAAATTTTAGCACACACGAAAAATCAAGTGAACAATAACACAATTGTAATAGGGGACCCGAACATGCCACTGTCCGTCCGTCCGTCTGTCAGCCTCTCCCCCCATCACAAGACCAACCAGGCAAAAAAATTCAGCAAAGAAATAACAGAATTAAACTACACTTGTGTAGAAATTAACTTGTTAGACCTATATAGAGTGTTTTACCTATCAACAACAGAATACACATTCTTGTGAGATGCACACAAGACATTTCTGAAAATAGATTATATATGAACACACACAGCATTCTTAAGTAAATGTAAGGTAACTGAAATTATCTCTGCATACCACCTGACCACAGTGCAATAAAGCTGGAGGTCACTGATGAAAGAAACTGCAAAAACACCATACACACATGGAAATAATACAACAACCTCCTGAACAACCAGTAGGTCACAGATGAAATTAAAGAACAAATTACAAAATATTTACAATCAAACAAAAATGCAGATACACCCTACCAAAACCTGTGAGATGCAATTGAAACTGTCTTAAGAGGAAAATTTATAGTGGCACATTTACAAATTAGGAAAACAGAAAAAGCCCAAATAAATGATCTTATGCTGCACCTCAAGCTTCTAGAAAAAGAGCAAGTCAACCCTAAAGCCCAAGGAAGGTAGGAAATTATAAAGATCAGAGCAGAAAGTAATGCAACGGAGATGAAGAAAACAATACAAAGTATAAATAACTCAAAGAGTCAGTTTGTTGAAAGAATAAATAAAATTGAAAAAGCCATAGCCAACCTGATCAAAATAAGGAAAAAACTCAAATACATGCAATAAAGAATAAAACGGCAAATCCACTACAGACTCTAGAGAAATTCAGAAGATCATCAATCTTTACTCCCACACGATGGAAAACACAGAGCAAAGAAGGAAATAGTTTTCTAGACACATGAAATGCCAAACCTGAGTCAAGAACAGATATAAACTCTGAATAATCCGGTAACTGGAAATGAAATTGAAAATGTAATAAAAAACCTACCAACAAAGAAAAGCCCAGGTCCCAATGGATTCACAGCAGAATTCTACAAGAAATTTGGAGATTTAGTGACAACTTTTCTCAAATTCTTCAATGAAATTGAAAGGAAAGCAATTTTTACAAGCTTATTCCTAGAGGCAAGTATTACTCTGATTTCAAAGGCAGAGAAAGATCGAACTAAGAAAACTACAGGTCAATCTCTCTAATGAATATAGATACAAAAGTCCTCAATGAAATACTAGCAAACAGAATGTAGCAAATCATCAAGAAGATTATACATTATGATCAAGTGGGATTCATCCAAGGAATGCAGGGATGGTCCACCATTTGCAAATCCATAAATGTTATAAACCACATCAGTAGAATCAAAAAAAACCCCACATGATCATGTCAATAGATGAAGAAAAAGCTTTTGACAAAGTCCAATACTCATTCATGATAAAAACCCTACAGAGAATCAGAACAGACAGTTTTTATCTCAATTTGATGAAAGCCATCTATGAGAAACCAACAGTCAACATCATATGAAACTGGTACAAACTGAAGGCTGCATTTTAAAATCAGGAACAAGACAGGGATGCCCACTGTCTCCACTCCTATTCAATAAGTTCTGGGGATATTAGCCAAAGCAATTAGACAAGAGAAGAAAAAAAAAAAAAGGAATAAAGATTGAAAAAGAGGATGTGAAATTATCATTTTTTGTAGATGACATGATACCCTATGTAGAGACCTCAAAAATTCTACCAAGAGTGTTGTATATTTAATCTCCAAATTCAGGAACACAACAAGAGATAGTCAACATCCAAAAATCAGTAGCAGTTTTGTACACAAACAACACACTGAGAGAAATTAGGGAAACCACACCTTTCACAATAACATCCAAAGAAAATGAAATACTTAGGAATCAATCTCATAAAGGAAGTAAAAGATTTTTTTTAAATTTTACTTTGCTTTATTTTTTTAGGGAAGGGCCTACAGGGTGTTCAGAGTCTCACTACTAAATCAGACTCATAGTAATCCGTCTGTTTAGAGCCTCTTAAGAGCAGGGATTATAGGCATGTGCAACCATGCTCAGTCTTCATTGCCAGCTCAGTGCACGCCAGGGGCTGGGTGGGGCCAGCATTGTAGGCCCAGGGATTGAACTCCCAGCCCTGCACCTGCTTGTAGGTGTTTTAATCTGCTGAGCTATTTGGCTAGCCCGAAATAAAAGATTTATATGCAGTAAAAATTTTGGTACTCTGACAAAAGAGATTGCAGAGGATTTGAAAAAAATCGAAAGATATTCCATGCTCCTGGACAGTAAGAACAATATTGTGAAAATGGCCATACTCCCAGAATTATTATACAGATTCAATGCAATCCTGATTAAAATACCATTAGGTTACCTCACAGAGCTAGCAAAAACTTCACTCAAATTCATTTGGAACCAGAAGAGACCTAGAATATCAAAAACAATCCTGGGAAATACAGGAAAGGCAGGGGGTATCACAATTTCTGACCTGAAATTATAATGGTACTGTGGTAAAATCAGCATGGTTCTGGCGTACAGATACACCTGAGGACAATGGAACAAATTAAAAGGTGCACATACAACTGTAAACATAATTAAGCACCTTATCTTTGATAAAGGGGTCAAACACGCTTACTGAAAGAAGGCCTCTTTAATCAATGGTGCTGGACAAACTGGCTTTCCACATACCAAAGGCTAAAGTTAGACACATGCCTATTACCATCCACAAAACTACAGCGAAAATGGATCAAAGATTTATTTGTTTATTTTAATTTATGTATTTGGTACAGGATCTCAATACAAAGCTCAGACTCATAGTGATCCTGCTGTTTTCAGCCTTTCCAGCACTGGGATTACAGGCCTGTGCCAACATGCCTGAATTCAGTCGCTGGCTCAGTGCACTTGAAGGTGGGGCCAACACAGCATGTGGTACTGGGGATCAAAGCCCAGTCCCTGCACTTGCACAGGCAGGCACTTCATTGGCTGAGCTATCTCTCCAGCCCTAAAGAGTTAAATATTAAAACAGAAACACTAAATCTTCTGGAAGAAAATGTAGGTAGAAATCTTAAGACATAGGGGTAGGCAGAGAATTCATGAACAAAAACCAAACTGCACAGGAAATACTTCAAAGAAGCAAGAACTGGGATCTCCTTGAAAATTTTCTACACTTAAAAGCAGTCTCCAACAGAGTATAAAGAAAATCTACAAACTGCAAAAAAATTATAGCCAATTGTCTCTCAAAGGCCTTTTAAATTGGTCAGAGTACAGACTTGTAAAACTACTGTGGAAATCAATGTGGAGATTCCTTAACAAGCTAGGGCTGGAGATCCTACGCAAGCCAGCTATTCCTCTCCTGGGTATTTTTCCAGAAGAACTGAAAACCTCACACCACAGTGATATATGTGCACCCACGTTTATCGCAGCACAATTTGTCATAGCTAAATCCTGGACACATCACAGATGCCCATCAACTGAAGAACGGATAAAAAAGAAGTAATATTTTTACACAATGCAGTATTATTCAGCTATAAAACAGGATAAATTTGAATCTTTTGTTGGTAAATAGATGCAACTAGAGAACATAGTCTTAAGTGAAACAAATCAGACCTGCATGTGCAAATATTGTAGTGTCTCCTCAGTGTGAGAACTTGAAAGAGAAAATGGAATCGGAAGGACACAGCAGATACTGGAAGGCAATGAACTTATTTAAAAGGAAAGAGTTACTGAGTTGGGGAGAAGGACAGGAGAAGGAATAGGAGAGATAGCTATGTATGTAAGTAGGATGAACGGACAACTGTATGTGCATTTCTGCTGGTCTATGGAAAGGAGCAGATGATGCTTAATTTGTTTTGTCTCTTTTTTTCAACTGTACTTTTTCTTTTGTTAATTTCTTATACATTTCTTTCGATTTTTCTTCTTCCAATTTTATATGCATACATCTAGTAACATGAACAACTGGTTGGAAGATAACACTATGCATTACAACAAATGCTGTAAAGTTTATATTACTTTCTTAAGTGAAATTCTGTACCACTTGTAATTTTTTGTGTTAACATTATTTTGTACTTTAAAAATAAAAATAAGGAACAGCTTCCAAAATAATGCTATTGTGTAGTTAACAAAATAAAAGTCATACTTACAAGGACTAGATTGGACAGGCCCAAGCTGTGGAAAGGTCATCAGAACAGAAATCCCTGGTAGATCCTTTTGGTTTGGTGGTTCTGTAGTCTGATCTGCCCAAACCACCACTTTTTTCCTCTCCACCAAATGTTCAATTTCTTTGAAGTCAGATTCAAAAGCAGCATTCGACAAGCCGGCTTCTTTCAATGTGCAATACTGTCTTCTTAGGCTTGGAAGTAAGGCATTCAATACTCTATTGTACAGAAGATAAGAAAAAACAAACGCTGATTTTTAAATTTATTATTTACCATTCTTTTACATTACGTCCGCAATATTAGCCTCTCATAAAAATGATTTCCTGTGTTTTACTTTAGAAAACATCATTCCAGTCAGAGACTTTACAAGCTTAATACATGAAGTACACACAAGCAACACTCTTGAGTGGGGATTAAAAGAACCAAACCCTACTCGTCAAGTGCATGTAGCCTTCTGTTTTTGCCACTTTCTGGAGAAGTTATGGAAGGCCGCTCTCCTGAGCATCTTTAGTTGTGCTGTCCTGGTTGCTGCAGTATCTGGAATCAAGTGTTTACCATGCTCGGTCATTGTTAGTTTGGGGAAGCGCCAGAAACTGTCTGGTGCCAGATCTGGTGCACAAGCTGGAGGAGGACAAGTGGTGCTGCTTTTCATGAGCCTGCTGCTCTGCTGGATGACAGCAGCAACACTGACTACTCTTGATGGCACTCTGTAAAGACACCCATGAAAGAGGACCTCAAGAATTGCCTCAGAAAGTGGGAAGAACTCTATGTGTTTGGAGTACTAGGTGCTATTTGGAGGCAGATTAATGACAATGTGTCTTTTACTGTAATATGGTTTTTCCATAAAATGTAGACATTGTGTATTTCATTCACCCCTTGTACACTACTATCACATGAAAAGTCTCAAATTTCAAGGATAAAACATTAAAACACATACAACCTAACAACAAAATCCAATTCTCCCTAAGTGACCTAAAAAGAGTAGTTTTCAGAGTGGGCTTCAGAGAAATGATTAGAGCAGGAAGGTTGTGTATACGAAGGATTGAAGGCTTACATTGTTGGTTGTGACTCTGAATTTCTGATCTGTCTGATAGTCAACAGCACTGATTACATCTTCTCATGTACTAGAAGTCTGTACAGTACAATAATTCACTACAAAGTCTGTGCCCAACAGCTGCTAACTGTGTACACTCGGCTGCTAACTCCTAACTTCTACAAAGGGAGATGCAAACATGAGGCATTTCGAATGGCTCAGTTCTGGTTCATAGACAGTGGTTAATGGATATTGTTCCCTCTGGCTAACCCAAAGTATAGAACTACTTGAAGTACAGAGAACAAGATCATCAGATGTTAATTTTAATATGTAAGGAAATAACAGCCTACTAGTACAAATAACCTGAGGTTCTTCTTTTTGGTGAGGGGTTGGTAGGCAGCATTCTATGTAAGTCAAACAGGTAACAAATACAGCTGGTCCTCTTATCTGTGGACTCTTTTTCTATGGATCCAACCGAAAGTGCATCAGGAATATTAAAAAACAAGAACAAAAACCTGCAGGAATCCAGAGTTTAAAATAGCAAAACTTTAACCAGCTGCCCAACAAGCTGTACCCACAGCAAAGGGCTGCAGCCCGCCCTGCGGCAGCTTCTCACTTCTCAGACTCTCTGCCTTTGGGTTCCTTTGTGTACGCTGCAGGGTGACTTACAACAGCCGCGACTGTCCTGAACAAGAGCAGACCTCTTTCCCTGTTGCAATTTGTACACAGCGCAGTCTAACTGCAAAGCGTTTATATCAAGGATGCTAAGGACTTAAGAGACGAATCGATGCAGAGGACATACGTGGGTTACTTACTCTCCAGGTATTAAGTGAAAGATGTATACAGAAAAATGATAAAAGATAAATAAAAACAACAATGAATAAAACAATGACCGACTGAGTTCTTGAAAGAGGCACCACTGCCCCCCCTTTGCTGTCATTATCCTGTGGGGGAGGGGGGAGGTCCTCGGACACCACGATGTCCAAACTGAACTTTCTAGCCTGTAGATGTTCAGAAAAGCATCATGGGTCTAACGCAGAGGACCTGAATAAAACACGAGACAGTGGGCCCTGGAGAGAAGAGACTGTGCCCAGCTGGTGGCTACGCCAGGGCGCACCCACCTAGACAGTCTGGCAAGCCGAACTGTGCAGAAGTGTGACTCCGCAGGCCTAAGGCTGGCCTCCTCAACTGTGCACATGAAGTGCTTCCCTCAGTTCCGGATGTGACATGCCAAGAGTGGCTCTGTCTCAGAAAATTCCCAACACTCACAGCTAGAAGAGAGAGGCTATGGGGCTCATATTTTGTAGAGGTTTCAGGTGACCTCTACAGAGCAGGGAGGTGTCAAGCCCATCAGTGGACTAACCTAGTAATCAAAAAGCTTTAATCCTAACATCATCCACTAGACTCAGCCATGTCTGAGAAAGTCCTACTGCATGCGGCTCTGGGGGAACATCTAGGCAGAAAGCCTAAAAGTCTCTGTGCTATTTCCTCTAGAAAAATAACTTGGTAACTTGATAATGTTGGGCAGAGTGTGCTTTATTAAGATTAGCTCTGAACAAAACTCAAGCACTAAGTCTCGAAGGAGCTCCCAAGGTAAACAGATTTCCCGTGTGTTGCCACAACTTCTGAAGGTGCAATTAAGCACTAGCTTGGACTCCACTGAGCCAAAGCTCTCAAAACCTTGAGCCCAGCCTGTCTGCTTCTTCTCCATGCTGAGGTCACTGTGTTCTCTTGCCGTAACAGCTCCTAACTTTAGGTTCAGCAGACATGGAGTCTGGATCAGTCACTAGGAGCCTGTGGCACAGGGGCTGTATGACATCTGTACTAGAATCTATTTTATATATAAGACAAACCTGCACTGCTCATAGCGGCGACAGTTCAAGACGGATCCCACACCCATGCTCTTCCCGTGATGCTGCACTGTTGGTGACGCCCTGGGTTACTCATTCTCTACATTAGTGAGTGTATGGAGTCTTTTTTAAAAACCATTTTAAAGTAGAAAATTGCTCTAAATACAGTGTCTGATACAGCAGGTAGAGTATGGTTAAAATAAGTCATGTTTAAGTTTTGTGCAGTGACAGTATTGTAGCAAATGAGGTTTATCCAAGGCATGATTATTGTTAACTGAAAAAAGTTATGTTTGCTGTATGACCTGAGCTCCTGCAGGTAGTCTGAGGGCTAGCAGACAGAGGCTTGACGTCTGCTGGAGGAAGCTGATAGCGCTCGGGTGGCAGATTAGTGTGGGCCTCCACAGAAGGAAATTCCTTGAAGCTCTTGTTTTTCTTTTCAAAAATTGCTACACTTACATGACTTCCTATAAATCAAAAGTATAGAAAATTAACCAGCAGTTATTTGAGATTGCTAGCAGAACAGTGTAGACTTACAGAGTAGAAAAGTCTGCAGAGAAACAAATTTCTCATTTTCACAGAACATCAAAGTAATGCCTAAGAAGCTGACTGATTTATCTGAGATGAAAAGCCATTAAGCCATACTTAAAAAAAAATATTGATCTTTGAAATTAGATGACTGAGATGTCACTACGGAGGTGGCAGAAATAGTATAAAAGAGCATCACACAAAAACTGGGACCCTTGGGCTGGGGAGACAGCTCGACAGTCTAGGAACCTGCCTGGCAAGCACAAGGACCTGAGTTCAACCTCCAGACGCACACGCCATGCCTTCCAAGGAACCCTGGGGGAACTGTGTTGGTCCCAGAACCAGGTGTGGTGGTGTATGCCTGTAATTCCAGAGCTTGGGAAGCTGAAACAGGAGGATCACTATGAGTCTGAACTGCACAGTGAGACGCTATATCCAATCAATCAATCCACCAATCAATCAATCAATCAATATCTTTGATATTTAGCAACCTTAATAATAAAATCATTAGTTATGAATAACTAACAATTATCTACATAAAAATTCAATTAACGTCAATCACAACTGCTTCACTGGATAAGAATTCTTAGAAATTTTATTAGGTTGCTTGTTTTAAATAAAAATAAGAAAATTTTAGGAGAAAAACGCCTTAAAACATTTACAACCAGGAAGGAAGCACACCTTGCACATCCTCTCAGCTTTCTCCCTGGGGTCTGCTACTGCGGGAGGCACTGGGAGATAATGTGCTCCACAGACATAAATCCGTGGCAGTGTACGCCTCAGCCTTCCCGCCCTGGAGGCGCTGGGCTGGTCTTAATCTCTGTACACAGTGAGCCCCATACTTACGCCTCAGTCTGCTGGTGCTGCTGCTCCTGCAGGCAGGCGATACCTCTCATGTGTCTCATCTGCGCTTTCAAATCTTCAATCTGGAGGTGCAAGTGGTGAAAATTAAGCTCTCTGCTGAGTTCCTGGGGAAAACAATGCAAAACGTATTTTAGATCCCAAGCATATTAAAACCACATTGGTTTAGTAAAGGTTAATTGTATACTGGTGCCAGTAGTTTAAATTTCTTAACTTAGATTTTGAAAGTAAGAGCTCCAGTATAGGTAATCTATAGCTCAGCAGGAAGATAAGGTCTGAAGCTTCCTTGGAAACTGGATGTTAGGAATTCAGGAATGTTATTCTTGTCTATTCATCTTGTCCGCAATGTTGTGAAAATATATTCTGATGGCCAGTGTTTACTAACATGGCACCTGCGCCACGTAAGCCCACGGGATACATTGGTTACTACCAGTGCTTGCCCTCTGCTCTGTAATGCCGCTAGAGCGCTGTAAGGAACAACTGCATTGATTCACTTTATTACTAGCTTCCGAGTCTGCGCTAGGACGGGGACTGTGTCAGGTCAGCTTAGCACCTGGAGTTCTTTGTTCACACCACTCTTATGCTCCCATGAGCCCAGGCAAAAGCAAACTGCTAAAGATGACCAGGAAAGTCGCCTGTGCTCCCATTTTCTTTTCTTAGTACCAGGGATGGAACTCAGGACAGTCAGCTTGCCAGGCAGTGCTTATGTTACTGAGCTGTCTACTCGGCCCCTACCCCCATTTGCTTAAGCTTCATCTTCATAGCGTCACTAAAATTACAACCTGAAATAAAACCTCTTTCCTCAAACCTACTAAGACTCAGATACAAAAATTAGCTAAAATCACAGTGAAGTATGGATAATCCAGTAACATTTTCTGCATCTTTAAATGGGGAATTTTAATTTGCAAAATGAAAACAACTGATTTTAGGGGGACATTCTTAGTAACCGAGCCAGCTTAGACAGTTACCAGCTTTGCCAGCCTGGAAACTTACTCTGAGAAAAATTCCCATAATCCATTTGAGTTTTTCAGTCCAGGTCTCCTTTCCAACCCAGGCGAATAGATTCCCTAAAAGTTTAGCTAGTCTTTCAAAATACGTCACTAGTAACAGGACTGAAAACAATGTTACCTATCTGAGATGTATTAAGGACAAGATTTATTGCATTTTAATACTTCAAGGGACACAGTATGTATTTTAGAAAAAGTCTCTAAAACCAGAATGATAAGCGCAGAGCACCGGCCTGAGTTACGTGATTTTTAGGGATACAGTTGGCATTAAAACGAATGACAACTCCAATCAAATACACAGCCTTTAGGGAGGTCAGTTCACTGGACTAAAATGTAGGAGCTTGCTGAGAAAACCCTTTCTTTCCAGGTAGAAAAATCAAACAATTACACAGTAGTACCTTGGTGAATGACCTTAGTTCTTTTTTAAATTTTATTAATTTTAATGAGAAAGAAACAACAATGAGCTTCAAAACAGCTTAGTAGGACAGTTACTATCAATACATTGCATATTGTTGTTTTCATATTTGTACTAACAGTGTTTGGAAAAGACACCATGTCTGCATCTTATAATGACTTTAATTCTTTCCACGGTTCCAGTTACAGATGTGCATCATGATTCTGGATGAAAAACGCACTTGTGCCCAGAATCATGGGATGAGTCCGAGAGCAGATCTGGGGAGCAATTACGTTTCTGATGAGCTGCTACGTAACAGTGTGAATGTGTTTGTCGCATCTACTCCCCTAAAACCTTTTTTTAAAAATAAACATTCTTCGATAATTTTGCTTTATTTTCTTGCCTCAGTCTCAGGCCTTGGCTGCTGGCCATTTCAGAAGCCAAGCTTATGCTGAGTCTGCTCTGGCCCCGCACCCTGCTGCCAGGGCAGAACGTGTTCCACAGACTGTGGGCAAGCAGGCTGGTAGTGGCCGAAGCAGGGTGTAGCGAGGGGAGGGCCCCACTTCACAGCCCCTAGCACCAGGTCACACTCAGCCAAGGTGCACGGGGAGCCACTGCAGGTGGAGAAGGCACCGCAAACTGGTGCGGCACAACCAGAGCAGGGGGCCTGGAAAGGAAGCATCAGGGCAGGACAGACCACGTGCAGCGCCCAAGCGGAGAAGAGGGGTGGCACAAAGGAGAGGCGCAGAAGCCTTCAGAGAAATGAACGCCCGCGCAAGCGGGGGGTGTGTCTTTGTCAGCGTCACGGGACCCCAGAAAATCTCTTTACAGAGTTCTGTTTCCGGCACTTACACAGGACATGGGGCTTTTGACTAGATTATTTCAGCTGCAAAAACCTCTGCAGAACGAAAGAATGGCAGGTAGAATCTGGGTGGTAAGAATGGATTTACTTCAGCTTTACTTCTTTTCAGTTTGTTATAAAATGCATGAAAAATAAGAATTTAAATTAGGTTCATATACAGGTGTACTAAAGTTCTACCTAAGAGAGGTGTAGATGACAGACCCCTAGAAAAATTAGATTTAATTGAAAAATTATAAGTTTATTGAAAATAACAAATATTAAGTTCTTAAACACGAGTAAGTAGAATAAAATGGACAATAATAATGCAAATGTCACACTCTTTAAGACTGGGAGCTTCTGATACACACAGATAGCAAAGGCACACCAGCAAGTTTTACAGTCAGCTTTCTGTGTCTTTCTCAGTAGGCACGATTTTCACAGCTCCGTGGCCGCGGCTGGGTGGCACTCACCACGCTCACCTCGTGCACCACAATGCTTGACTACAGAAGCACCATGCACGGTACTGCTGAGAAGTACGAACACTCTGTAATCTGAGATATTCTAACTCATCAGGTTACAGCCATAAACAATGGCAATGAATTTAGATAACTAAAGCACCTTCAGTGGTTATTTTTAAGTAAGGTAAAAGTCTAACCACAATACTTGATCATAAAAGCACAGCATCAACACTGAATACCCTCACAGGGACAGGGCTATCGGCTATTTTCTTGGAAAACTTTCCATCCAGGGCATGTTTTTGGCACGCTTAGCTTCACATAGTGGAGGCCCTTACATTCTCAGCTGAGTCTCGGCAGTCGCAGAGGACTCAGGTCTTGCACAGAATTCTAGAAGTTAGATTTCCTAAGCCCAGGCAACCTCTGCTATAGTTCATTGATGGGTCATGGTCATCTTTACAAGGGAATTTTAAGTCATGATACTATCTTAAGATAGAGATGGCACTTCAACAAAGTGGGATTTATTTACTTTCAGTGGTACATAATGTTGTTTCACAGAAGAGCTTTAAGAAACTTCAATGACTGAAAACATCCGCACAGCCATATGAATGTGACCTTCCAGTCTCCTATGTGGGAGATCTGCGTATCTTCGATTAGATTCTCACAGGTACTTATGATTCCTGAAAAGGTCA
>PVKN010005905.1:0-29679 GCA_004027915.1 Capromys pilorides
AAAATACACTGCTTGTCTCACCAATGACTGCAAAAAAATCTATTTTTTAAATTGTGCTCACACTTCTTTTTTATTATGACATTATCTAGGTTACATTTTAATGAAATCAGGAAATTAATATACCTATTCTACATGTATATCTATTAATATACCTATTCTACATGTATATCTAAAAATATATACATAAAAATTTGAAGCTCAAGTTTATCATTGCAGCACATATTTTTGAATTAATGATTTTTATCTTTGGATTGATTTTAATATAATATTATGTTTCACATAGAGATGAATTATTTAAAATTAAATGTTACTCATTCTTCACATATATGTGTAATGAAATAGTTTTATAAAATCATTAAGGCAGGAGGATCATGCATGGCGGTGGTATAAGTAAATTTGAGCTTACAAGATTTGTGCTCAAGATGCACTTTTGATTAATTCACAAATAGAAGGAAATCATCTTTCTTTTTCAGTAGCTAGTTGTTTTTTTTTTTCCCATAGAATGTCTGGCTATTCATAATACCACATAGAATTATTTTAAGAATTAAATAACACATTCTAAGGAAGATTTGAATCTAACTCTTATATAAATGCTATCAATATGTTGAGATAACCCAACCTTGTTCTCAACACGTCCCACTTAAAATTTTCTGCTTACTGAAGAAAATGGTATTTCAAGCACAGTGTTGATTTCAACTACAAATGAGTTGAATGTTAGACTGGAAATCAGAGCAGATGGGAAGGGCTTGCCACGTGTTTCTGGAAGAGCTTTCCGTATTTCCTCCTGTTATGGGAGCGCGCTGTCTCTCTCGCTCCTTTGTATTTTCAGGGCACAGTGTGTGAGCTTCCCCCTTCTGATTCAACAGAGTAGAAAAGTGAAGACCTTAGAAAAAGAGGAAGAGATACTGTGTTCTCTCTCCTTTCCTGCTACAGGAAACCCTCCTACTTTATATTGGATAGGACGACATGCTGGCCTGTCATAGGTTATCATTTAATAATTATTTGCAAATGGTAGCGTGCAGTAGGAAAAACTTTCCATGGGAGCTTCAGGGATTTGTTTTCAAAATTATGGTGATTTTTTTCCTAATGGAATGCAATAGTCAAAGGATACATAATTAAAATAGAGTTAAAATTATGCATGTGTGGAATGTTTTTATTCCTAATTACCTAATGATCAGAACAACTTAGGAAAACAAATATTCAGTAAGTGAGGAGGATGTTAAGCTTGAAGAATTTTCTGGAATACCTACTGTTCTAAGTCTTATGCTAAAATCACTAAAGGTACCACTAGATGAGTGGATAGACCGGCAGTTAACACATCCGCATCATCGGTGAATGATTTTTTTTTGTAGAAAACAGATAATTCCATGTTTTCCTGAAATTAGACTCTCACTTTATAGAGATTCTAAAAGGGTGACAAACTCGGCCCTGTCTCCTCACAGGTTAGCTGTAAGGTGTCCCAGTTCATTCACCTTTACCTGCTGGGCTGCAACTACTTCTGGATGCTGTGCGAGGGCATCTACCTGCACACGCTCATCGTGGTGGCCGTGTTTGCCGAGAAGCAGCACTTGGTGTGGTATTATTTTCTTGGCTGGGGTAAGTACCGCCTTGCACATCGTCTGAACCAAATGAACAGGGCAGATTTTAGGAGGACGCAAGTTGCTTTGGCAAGAAAAATATACAGCTAGCCACTGATTTAAAGGCTGCCCGAGATTGGTGCTGCTGATGGCTGTGAGTTGAAATCTTTAAAGCAAAGCCTGGCAGACTGTTCCTTTTTTTTCAGTGGTCAGTGGCCGATGAACAACAAGATGTTCCTTTTCAGTCCAGTAGCCCAGTGAATAGTTTATTATCATGGCTGAGCATGCAGTGATCAAAAGATAGAATTAAGAGTATGCAGTAGGGGTCTACACTCTGCACTCTTCTGACTTTCCTTTTATGCCGTGCGAAAAACTGACACCAGGCTTACCCAGCTTTGAGTTTCCATCCCCAAAACACGAGTGTTTGTATTAAATTGCCACTTTGTAGTTAGACTAGAAGTGTCTGTTATTAAATAAAGGCCCACAAAGGATCTATTTTGTCCCCCATGATATCATGACAGTACTGTTTATAAAACAGTGATGCTCTGTGACATATTAAAGAAGGAATTGAAGAAAAGCAAAATATAAAAATCTATAAATTATTTAAAAGGGACTAGTTTCCAGAAACAAAACTAAAATATTATTTATTTATATATCTCTCATCCATTTACCATCTATCTAAATCAAGATATAAACATAAAATTGCACTATACATATGTTCAAGGTTATGCAAAATATAATAGTATAATCTCATTTTTGAGAGATCTGATTTGAAGGCTGAAAATATAACATTTCTGGTACAAAAAAATAATTTCTGGCTGGTGTGATGGTGCACCAGCCATTGTGCTGGTAATCCCAGCACTTAGAAGGTTGAGGCAGGAGGATTGCTGTAAATTCAAGGCCAGCTTGGGCTACTTAGTGAGCCCAAGGATAGCCTGAACTATATAGAATGAGACACAGTCTTCAAATAAATAATTTCTTTCTCTTTGTACTTCTGAAAATGGGTATAAATCTGGCGTCATTGTAGAAATTCTCATCAGTCTCAGCTCTCCCACATTTGGTCATCTGCAAACTTAGCCAATTCTATTTAACAGAAAATACATGAAAACTGAACTTCTGATAGTCTTTGAGATTTAGTCAATGAATTTATTCACTTACACTCTGGAGTACACCTATTCCAAATGACTTACATTAGAATAAAATATGCAGGTATATACACATACAAACACAGAAATATTAATACCTGAGAGTTTATCATATTTATTGCTGAACTGTACAGATAATACTTACTGTATAAATATTTGGTGACCAGTAAGTTATGTTCCTAAAATATTTCTCAGTGTCATATTTTACCCTGTATTTTAGAAGTGCCATCAAGAGTAAACGTTACCTATTTCTTTTTCTTTGCTATTTATAGGATTTCCACTGATTCCTGCCTGTATACATGCTATTGCCAGAAGCTTGTATTACAATGACAAGTAAGATCTCTCTCTTTATGATTTCTATTAGAACTAAGTGAGACGAAAATATTTGACATAATGTTTTTATTTTTTCTCCTAGTTGCTGGATTAGTTTTGATACGCATCTCCTCTACATTATCCATGGTCCAATTTGTGCTGCTTTACTGGTATGTACATAAAATTCTTTTTTCTTCACCAGTGTGAATATTTCCAGAATCAGCCAGCTGTGATATCCCACAGCTACCAGGGGTTGAAAACAGTGCGTTCCTAGTGCTTGACTGAGTAGGGTTTGAGGAAGGTGCTCTCATGGAGGTGTGAGCTGAGAGGCAGAGGAACTGCGTTGTGCAGGGTGATCAGACGACGGGCACCAAGAGCGAGAAGCTACTGACACGCCTGCTCTGGCAGAAAACACGAGCCGGTTCTCACGGAGCTGGACAAGTTCCAGGAAATCACCCAAGAGCAGCCATTGCCAAACCGCAGCCGGAAGGGAAGACGCAGCAGAAACAAATCCCTAAATCGCTGTCTCTTCTTACACTCTGATCTCTCAGTTCTTTCCACCGGCCAAATATAGCCAAGGTTAGAAGGCGAGAAAGCCCGAGCACTGAGGCCAGCACGGACGCCTTTCCTGAGGCTCAGGTGGCGCAGAGGACAGGTTTAACGAATTGGGAGGGTAAGCAAGAAAAGCCAGTACCTCTGCTTAAGCCAAGCATGCTAAAGAAGAAAAAATTTGATCAAAGATCATTGCTTGAGTGTCAGCCCTGCACCAGGACACCCTGAGAAGGAGATTGAGACTGGGTGTGGTGGCACACCTGTAATCCCAGCTCTTGGGAGGCTGTAAACAGGCGGATCACTACAAGTCCGATCTAGTAGTGAGACCCTGAACACTGTATGTAGACCCTTCCCTAAAATACAAAAAAAAAAAAAAAAAAAAAATCATTGCTTGAAAAAATGCCAATTGCTTAAATTATTTTGATCTGGTAAGCTTCACGACATAAATGCTTCAACTGGACATCCTTAAGCTCATTTAGGGAAGCAGAACTCACTTTCATTGTTTTTATTATATTATTTCCATGAGTGAATAAATCAATATAAATTAGCGTTCTTCTCTCCTGGAACATTAAAGATTATAAAGCGCTTCTATTATCTGAGAGTGAAACCTTAGTTACAGCTGATATCAGAATGTATTTAAAAGAATTAAGTGGGCGAGGAGATTGCTCAGGGGCTTAAGCACCTGCCCGGCAAGCGCAAGGTCCTGCGGTTGACCCCAGGACCAAATAAATAAATGAATCAGGTGGTGTTTCTTTCAAATCATATTCAGAGCTACCTGAATCTAATTTCAGATTCATTTCTTGCATAGATTCTCATACTATTTTTCTAGATTCATTACCTTCAATTAAGTGTATGATAGTGCTAGAATACAGCACAGGCTGTCCTCATATATTTTGTTATTAAGCCATTCTCAGACATTTATCATACCTCAGAAGACAACTTCTGGTAATTGCCTGGTTGGTTTCTGCTTCTACTGTTTATTTGCTGTCTGCTATCAGTTAGGCAGATAATTTCACTAATCACTCCATACTCTGGTTTCCCTATATGTAAAAATGGACAATGCAATAACTTTTATACCAACAATAAACTGATGCAAAAATAAGCTTCCAAAACATGATCCCAATTAGCACATAGGCACGCACACACACACACACACACACACACACAGGGACAAGTTTGACGAGAAACTTAAAGATCTCCACAATCAAGATTATAAAACATTTTTGAAATAAATCATGACAGAGATGTACAAAACGAGAAAAAATCCATGCTCGTGGATTAGTGATTAGCATTGTTAAAATGTCCATACTGCTGAAATTAGCCTACAGCTCTCAATCAATAGTCATAAAAATAATAGTGATAGTCTTCAGAGTACTAGAAACTTAATCACAGAATTAAGAGGGATGCACAAAGGAGCTAGACTTTGCAAAGCAACTCTGAACACGAAAAACACTAGTGGAGACAACATGATACAGGAGTTCAAAGCATAAAGCTAGAGCAGTAAAACCCAAATGTTATTGGCATAAAAGTAGGCACACAGATCGAAGAAACAGAAGAGATTCCAGCGAAGTTTAACAAAATCTTAAAGAGCACACATTGGAGAAAGGCTCAAGTAAACTGGATAGACACATACAGAAGAATGAAATTAAACTAAGCTTCTCTCCATGTACAAAAGCCAACTCAGAACAGATCAAAGACATAAAGGTGAATACCAAGGATATGAGATGATTAGACGAAAACGTGCGAGAAACACTTGAAGATGTGATGCAGGCAGTGATTGAGATGTGCAAAGAGGAGGCAGCAAAAGTAGAACAAGGCAAATGGAATTTCATAAAACTAACAAGCATCTGCGCAGCAAAGAAAACAGTAGGGTTATGAGACACCACAGAAGTGCAAGAAAATATATGCGCAATATTCAAATGGCAAAGGTGAATGTTCAGAGTATGTATGGAATCAAGCAGCTCCATAGCAAAACACAAGTCTAATGTAAAAATGAGAAAATAAACTGAAGGAACATTTCTGACAAGAAACTATATGAATAGCTATTAAGTGCATTGCTGAGAAAATATTCAACATTGCTAAGCATCACAGAAATACAAATTAAAACCATAATGAATCATTTCATCCTGATTAAAACAGATATTACAGGGGAAAAAAGCTATCAAGGAATCAGATGCAAGGAAACTCAACTACTATTGATAGAAATGTATCTTATTACCATTATGAAAAATAATACAGAAGGTTTACACAAAATTGAAAATAGGATAATAACCTTATGATCTGGAAAACACACTTCACGTATAGCAAAGATTTACCCTGTACCTTTGGGCTTTGCACTTTTATATAATAGCCAAGATATGGAATCAACCAAAGATAGATCTAGACGTGTATGGAATACTACTAAGCTATAAAAATGATGCCATTTGTCATTTAATGGCTAGTAGAGAGGACATTATGTCAAGCAAAATAATCTAGGCAGAGCACCTAGACAAAGCACCGAGCACAGGTAAGATGTGGTTGCACCAACTGTGGAAGAGAAGACAAGATGATGTTCCTAGGGCAAAATATCATGGCAAAGCACCGCTCATGGAGCTGACCAGTGAGAAGGAACGGACGGGGCCAGGCCGCAGCTCCGGCAGAGCTCTTGTCTGGTCTGTCTTCCTGACTCAACCCCTAACACCTTTGTGTGAACATATCTTCTAAGAACCTTTCTCCAGCCACCACACTGATTCCCTCTGGCTCCTTCTGTGACATTAACCTAGGGTGGCAATGTGGCATGGTGTCTACCTGCTCCTGAAATGCGCCTATCACAGTGAACATAAATCTCTTCTTCACTGGGAACAAATAAAATTTACCTTATTTGCATAGAAGTTTTACATCTTGCTATTCTAAAACAAGATTAGGAGCCTCTTACTCTATCTACCAGTTTACATTGTTCAGCCCTTGTTTAAGGACCAGGGCCCCTTGTCTATCCTACCAACCCCAAGGTCCTGCGAGGAACCTGACAATTATTCTTATAGTCATAGCTCTCCAAACAATTTCTATAAATAAAATATTTAAATCAAAAATATGAAAATTTATTTACATATTTGATATCGCCTGCATTTCCATCATCAAATTTCTCCTGTGTAGCCTGGTGCTGCAAAGGATAGCACTTTCAGATCCTGCTGAGGAGAACCAGGGAGGGGATACATCCAATCTGAGCTCAGTGAGAGGCTGAGTTAGGTTCAGGGAACGTTGAAGGGATTCCCGCCACCTTGGTGCGAACGTATCTTCTAAGAATCTTCCCCCAGCCCCCACACTGATTCCCTCTGGCTCCTTCTGTGACCTTAACCTACTATGGCAATGTGGCATGGTGTCTACCTGCTCCTGAAATATGGCTATCACAGTAAAAACCAATCTCTTCTGAACTGGGTTTCTTCTAAGTAGCTTAAATCCAAATACAGTTCATCTTAAATTTAGAGCTCTCCTATTTTTTGTTTAAAATATGTGAAAGTGTTTACAGAAAATAAAGTAGCAAGTAAGGATCACAGTTATGTGGGAAGGAGAGTGGTGAATGGCGTCTGATTTACTCTACCACAAGTAGTTAGGCAATAACTAACAAGGATTAGCTCCATTGTCAATTCTGCTTTTAGTTTTCTATTTTCAGTCAGACTGGCCATGCTGAAGAATTACTCGGAATTTAAGAAATTTTCCTCTCATCCGTATCTAAATTTCAACACTTATACCATTTCTTAATTTAGTATTTTATATATTTAAATTTTAAACTGCTTTAAAGTATTATCATTTTGTGGTGATAGGGATTGAAGCTGGGACTTTGCAGAGAACTGCAACTCTAGCCCTTCCCTTTTTTACTTTTTATTTTGAGACAGATCCTCACTAGTTTGCTGAGCTGCCAAGGCTGGGCTCGAACTTCCAACCCTCCTGCCTCAGCCTATGTAACAGCACATCATTATTTTCTATGGTGGAAGTTTCTATTTAATCAAAACTTGTAAACGGCAGTGAATGCTTAGGAAGGGACTGCACTAGCATGAGCAGAATTATAGCTGACAAGTTGCTTCATTGTACTTGCTTCTTCCATTGGTTCAAATATCTTATTCTCTTGTCTTCATCACATTGTACCTATAGATTTGTTCCTTTTCACAGACATGTCATTATGATTCTACTGTATTTTTACAGCATATGTAACACTGAATTCTCTAAAAGTACTGGTGGAATATTTTATGCCCATTTATTTCTTAGCACATGCCTTAAACTAGCAAATGGATGTTTTCACTTGCTCATTTCTTCCAGATCCAGTTGTGCATTGCTTACTATGCCAAATAAAATACATCTGTTATCAAAAATTGTAATGTGCATGACTAGAAATTAAATAACACTTTGTGGTTTAAAATTTAAAGACAGTTGGGGACAAATACTTGCAATCAGGGGAGAAAAAGCAAAGAGGGCAGCAGTGAGGCTTGGGGGCTTCTTAGCAGCTGCTATTGATAACCTACAGCGGGCATCAGAAATAGGAAAGCACATAAAATAGTGTATAGGAACTTAAAGCATAGGGACTTCTGTAACCATCAGCAGAGAAAGTAGCATTTAGAGCTGGGAGTGATTCAGCACGACCGCATGGGATCCCAGCTTCTCTCCCTCCCAAAGTCTATCATCTCCTGGTCAAAGCTGTTAAGGCAAAATAAACAGCAAATGTGTCATTAAGGCAAGTAATTAATAGAACTGCATATGCGAGGCCAACTTACTTTATTTCTAGCATAATCAAGGTTGAATGTCTATGGACTGAAATGTACGGCTGAGGTTCTTCATGAGGATAATATTACGGTATTATTTGGGAGCACTCTGGTAGGATTGTCTCATAAATATGGTTATGTAGTGGAGAAAGGCAGCAAAGATGAACCAAAAGGTTGAAAATAGTTAGTGCAGCACAGCATATTCACAGAGTATGCTGGGTCAACACTGATGCAAAACTTAATGGTTATTAAAGTAATTCTTAGAGTTGAAAATACTGCATGAGAAAATGAGCTCATAAAAACTCTCAAGAGACCAACCAGATAGCTCAGCAGACTAAAGTACCTGTTCAGGCAGAGAGCAGCAGCCGGGGTTCAATCCCTGGTGTGCAGTGCCAGCCCACCCCCAGGGCGTACTGAGACGGCGATTGAGACTGGGCATGGTGGAGCTCGCCTGTAATCCCAGCACTTGGGAGGCTGAAAACAGGAGCATCAACTCTGAGTCTGATCTACATAGTGAGACCCCATAGATCCTGCACTAAATACATTTAAAAAATAAAGGTAGAAACCTCTCAAGTATTTAATAGCTAGATGTTCTTCACAGTATTACTGACAATTTTTTTCAGAAATTAAAATCCTCAGAATTGATGTAAAGTGAGCAAACCACAATCCTAGAAATCAAAATTAGTATCTTAGAGAAATGTGCCCTTCCACAAAACATACCCTCATACACTGTATACATTCTGAGATTTACTTCATTAGAGTTCCAATCATGCTTTTTTTTTTTTTAATACCAAATGGTTTTCGTTGGTCATTTTATTTTCTCTCTAGGTGAATCTTTTCTTCCTGTTAAACATTGTGCGTGTCCTCATCACTAAGTTGAAAGTCACACACCAGGCCGAGTCCCATCTCTACATGAAAGCTGTGAGAGCTACTCTGATCCTGGTTCCCCTGCTTGGCATTGAGTTCGTGCTTCTGCCCTGGCGGCCTGAAGGAAGGATTGCAGAGGAGGTCTACGACTACATCATGCACATTCTCATGCACTTCCAGGTAGGAAGTTCTTGGCACCAAGACGGTGCTCTGAGAAATTCAGATTCAATTTGCTTATACTCTGGGTTCTATTCTTAACTACTAATGCAACAACTTGGTTACAAAGACTCGTATCTTCTTCATTTGAATTCAGATAATTCCATTTTCTTTTACAGGGTCTTTTGGTCTCCACAATTTTCTGCTTTTTCAATGGAGAGGTATGTTGGTTGATTTTATTACTTTTATCATTCTATTTGTTTTATATTATAGAAATAAAATTTCCTATAAGTAACCATTTCAAATATCTCCATCAAAAACTAAGGCATAGAATATTTTCCATAATCATAAATATCATCCTCAAAATCTCAGGTCATATTGCAGCCTAAGGCTTGTAACATCTCAACTCTCCTTTAAAATATTTTATCAGTGACTTCTTTTCGTCTAGTTTTTGCCTTCCATCGGATGCTAGTATATTTGGACTTTGTCCCAGGTACAGTGCTAGGAATTCTTAACTTCACACAACATGCATTCTCATGAGAAATAAAGCTCATTCCTCTGTTGGCCTTCTTTTTTGCAGCTCCACAAGGTGGGTTTCTGAGGACTGGATATAAAGAGTTAAGATGAATTAAATGCTCACTTAAGCAGGGAAAAGAGGGTTAGAAAACTACAAAAGAATGCTGTTCTTCACAACATGACTGTGTGTTTTAGGTATCTGTTGATTGTTACCCAACACTTTCCTATTGGTAACTTTCACAAATTTTTAAAGCTAGCACTGTATTTTTGTGCATACAGATATTGTTGGAGGTCAGTGGTTAAATAATACTGAGGGAGCTATTAACGTATTTCTAATCTACTTGGCAAATATTAGCCTTAGGAATTTTGGCAAAACGCAGCAAAGTTTCAAAATCCAAACGATAACTAAGTGGGATGAGAGACAGGTGACTGATAGGTGACAAGGTGATCAAAAGCTTTATATGGGAAACACATAGAGCCATGAGTAATTTTAATGAACATTGTTCAGATAAAGTGAATCGATATTGAAATGATGTACACATTGTGAACAGTTATCACATATCACTTTCTTTGCTTATATAAAAGTTTACCTCTTTGTCTTGCTATATAATGAAATTTATTCCTTAGTTATGATTAAAAATTAAAATTTATTCAGATTTCAAAATGTAGATATTTATTTATAATTATGTATAGGATCATCATAGTACACTGCTTTTCACAACTTTATGTGGCCCTCCCATAATTCTTCTATACCAGAGACAAGAGAGCCTGTTTTCCTGAAATCAGTGGGAAATGTAGATGGAGAGTACATTAGAAAGAATGGATAAACATTTACTTTCATAATAATATTGGAAAAGCTGTTGTCATGCGGTTCTATAAATGTACTGCTGTACACAGTGTTAGACAATGCCGTACACTGCCTGTGTATGGTGTGACAAATACATATGCGAGAGCATGGATACTGCCAAAGAGTGGGTCTGAGATATGAAAAGTTCTCTGTATCTCCAGAAACAAATTTTATTTTCATAAATGTAATTTTTAAATATAATAACCATCGCTAGTAAAATGTTTTTTCAGTATGCAATAAGCATAACAATATATTGAAATCCTAATGTTACTACTTTCTTCCTGGCTGCTATATTTTGGGAAATGTCTGGAATTTAGGAGTACTTGCTTTCTTAAAGGGAAATGCTCATAAAAGCAAGTTCCTCACACAAATCTCAGGAGCTTCTCCCAAGGTAGTAAGGTGCTCCCTCATGAGTTCCTTGCTTTGGCATGGATTCATTATTAAATTTATCAAATAATTCATTTGTTTAAAAAAAAAAAAAAACATGTGCAAATGGAAAAAAACGTATTGGAATCAGTATCTCAAATTGGCCCTTTTATTTAGAAGAACGTTCAGGAAGTATCCAAATTAATGCCCAACACAACACGCCTGTTACATTTTATCTGTGAACATAGAGACACAGAGCCTTGATCTTGTGCCATGTCCTAAAATTGAGAAAATGCTGGCTCTAGAAATTACAATAATAAAAATCTTAGAGCCAGGCAGTTGCCAAACCCTTCAGTTCTTCAAAGACATCTCTAAGATTTGTCTCTTTTCCTTCATCTCTGGAGATACGATCCCTTTTCCAGCATGACTCATTTCTCATCTTAAGAAATACTACAATCCCTCCCTTTCTGTCTCTTCGCCTTTGAGGTTTTCCCAGGCTCACAACAAGGAGAAATGGAGGCCAAATTAACTTTGCAGGGTTCTAACTGTGTCATGTTCCTCCTGCAGTCATTTGCCCAAGCATGGGTTCTTTCCACATTAAGGGGCTTGCCATTGCCTAATATCTGTATCATTTTACTCACACTTGTTATTAGGTTTTAGCTAACGTCTTCCTATTAGCATCTTCACTAGGATAACAATGGAGGCTTGACAACTGCTGTGGTCGCTTTGTCTCCCCAGTCTTGTCCACTCAGACAGAAATAAGGGCTGTTTGCGTAGCAGGACTCCGGTGAGCAGGGTGGTAGCTTTGCCAACAGAGGAAGGTAGCTCATTTGTAAAAAGTAAGCAAAAACGTTATTGGGAACAACTATTCCCACTTTCTGCAATGAGAACAAGGTAAACTATGATGACAAGCTCAGTTAAACTTGTAACTAAATTATTCTAATAAATACAATCTTGATTCCTTAGAGTGTTGATGTAATCTTAGTGTTATATTCTGAATAGTTTAACTTACTATTTATTTAATGTTTAAAAATAAAACAAAAAAATATATGTTCATATTTTTAACAACTCTGGGACATCTTCCCTCAGTGTTTTTCATTTAAATTCTAGTGACCTCTTCACTGTTCTCTTAAATGAGTGTGATCTTGTATTAAAGGACGCAGATGAAAAATGTAGCATCTTCATAAAGAATAACATCAATGAAAAGAACTATTCAAGACTGCTCTGGCTTTCATCAGGCTTATTTTAAATTTCAGAAAATAAAACCGCAAGCATCAGGACACAGGTTTACGATGGCTTTACTGATGAATTAGGTGCAAAGAAGAAATAAGGCATGACCTTCATTAAAGATATTTCAGGAGTGTATTCAGATACTTGAAGGGGAGCTCTGCCTTTAGAATTGAAGCAAAGTTTTCCTTTTCAAGACTACAAGTTCGAGGCTCACAGCTAACATATTTCTGATCAGCTTCTTGTCAATGTTTGTGGAGAATCTTTTATATAAAGCCATACTGTTTCCACTTTATTGGAAGCTTTATAGATTCTATAGTAAATCAGTTAAGCACTGCTGATAAAGTGAACAGAAATATGTCAAGCATATTAAAAATCAGGTTATGAAACAATTCCCATCACTAATATGCAGAGAATTGGTCACTTTTTTGTTTTAAATCTGTGAATATTTACTTAAAATTTATAATCTAACCCCCTCCCATTTACCATTTCCTTATATTCTTAAACATATTACATGTATATGTAATACTACATATATAGGTAGCATTATTAAGTAACTTTCATTTGTATATTTTATTTGGAAGATTTCAAATTACTAAATCAAAGGAAAAAAAATTACCACTTTTGAAGATAAATGCAGCAGGGCCTGGGAGTTTGATTCCCAGGCCTACAGTGCCAGCCCTGCCCCTACGGTGTGCTGAGACAGCAATTGAGACTGGGCGTGGTGGCACACGCATGTAATCCCAGCACTTGGGAGGCTGTAAACAGGCGGATCACTACGAGTTCCAATCTAGTAGTGAGATCCCAAACACCCTGTAGACCTTTCCCTAAAACTACAGGAAAAAAAGATAAATGCAAATATTTTGTTCTAAGTATTTTTATTTTCAATATATGTAGGTATAATCATAAATCATTTCCATGCTTTTAAAAACTATGTGACATAAATCAGCTTTAATGTCCTCAGTTGTGAAAATCATAATATTTAAAACCAAGTTACAGCATCGCACTCGTCTACTTTTTTAACTATTGAGAGCAAGTACAAAGAAATTTTAGAAACTGATTTTGAACACTACCTAAAGAAACTGCTGGCTCTACCAGACTCTTGCTGTGTTCCCACGCACTAAAACATGAAGTAAGATGATGAAATCGGGTTCATTCTAAGTGACAGAGTACAGGGAAGTCTATCACAAGGCGCTGCAAGCTTCCCAAGCACCTTTATTTATTATACAATGGATGTCATTTGGAGAAGGAAATGAAAAGGAATAAGTAATTGCTTTGAGAGATTCAAGTGAGATTTGTATATATAAATATACTGAGGGGCTGGGCTGTTAGCTCCATGGCACAAGTGCCTGCCTAGTAAGTGCATGGTCATGAGTTCAAACCTCAGATTCCCACAAAAAAAAATTATATATATATATATATATACACACACATATATATATATATATATATATATATATATATATATATATATATATAACACAAAGTTGAGAACTTCCATAAAAAGAGAAGGAAATTTGAAAAATGAGTGCATAAATATTGTTGGAATTTATCTTTTAGGGACTCATATTCCCTTTGGGGCAATAATCAAAAAGTTAAACCTCATAAGAAACCCCGGAGAAAATGATTAAAATAATGCAGACTCTGGACTGATGTGGTTCATACCACAGAGACTGGGCTCATATGTTTGCAACCTGAAAGCAGGCTGTTCTGTTCTACTCTCATGCTACCAAGAACCAGGTGTAGTTGGATATTCTCCTTTGTACCCAGTGACTTCACATGAATAATCTCCTTTGGGCACTGTAAGTTCAGTGAAAATCAAACTTCACTGAATGTGACCTTCCTAGTCCTGATCTCTACACCTAAAGAGAAAAAAGTCACTAAACCTCATATTCATTCAGAAAGTGGAGGATCCAAGCCTACAGACCCGAAGTTACGTTCCTAAACTTTTTCCCACAGTTTGCCTCCTATTTGTAGCTATTTATGGAACACCTGTGATGCCTGTAGGAATAAACTCTATCAGAGCAAGTACTCTGCTATTTCATTTTCTGGTAAAAGGAAATCAAGGACAGGCTGCTGCTGTCACTAATGATAATGATGACAATGATGTACAGTCTTGCCTCTTTCACTTGTCTTTATTTTGCACCTTTCCCTTATTTTTTTATTCTACCTTATGTAGCATCTCATTGTATTCATAAATATGCTGGGCCAGGGATATCACTCCGTGACAAAGCACCTGCCTGGCAAGTGCAAAGTCCTGAGTTCAGGACCAAAGTCCCAGTACCAAAAAAAACATTTTTTTTCACTCAAAACTATGTATACATAACCTTGTAAAGTGGAGTCTGGATTAGTTCTGTTTCATGATACATATATATGTATTATTGAAACTTCAAAAACAAGACAAAGAATAAGCTATGAGTGAAATATTAAGCAATGAATAATCATGGAATAAGCATCAGTTATCTTTTTTTAAACTTTTAAATTTTATTTATTTTAATAAGAAAGAAATACTAATGAGGCAGTCTCAAACCACATTAGTAGGACATACAATAATTAATACAATGCATATTGTTGTCTTCAAAGTAGTTGTTCAGAGAGTTATATCCTAATGTAATACACTCAATTTAATTTTAATCAAATACAAAAAAGGAGCAGTATTATTCAATCACACCCAACTTTGAAATCAAGGTTTTCTAAAAAATGTATTTTATTATGCTTCTGATGTAACCTATTCATTTTCATTACTGAACAACTCTCGTTCTTTCTGTTCCTCTTTTGTTAACTGACAGGTTCAAGCAATTCTGAGGAGAAACTGGAACCAGTACAAAATCCAGTTTGGAAACAGCTTTTCCCACTCGGACGCGCTCCGCAGTGCCTCTTACACAGTGTCAACAATCAGCGACGGTCCTGGCTTTAGTCACGACTGCCCCACCGAACAGCTAAATGGGAAAAGCATGCATGAGATTGACAATGTTGCCCTCAAACCAGAAAAGATGTATGATCTAGTTATATGAAAATAGAGGGATCGCTGTCTATCTTGTGTCATCTCTAGCTCAAGGATCTGGAACCATGATCTTAACAGTCAGAAGACTTCAGTATTAAATGCGTGTCTTGAACACCATAAAGAGACACCTCAAATGAAGTGAGCGCTATGTTAATTGTTTGACAACTAGCTGTAAGTGGAGGAAAAGTCCTGATTTATGTATGACAGTAAATACTCCACTACAGTTTATTTCAAAGTGCCAACTTGACACCACTCGATGTGGACCTGGGGAAAGAAAAAGCACAATCAACTCTCACAGGCTGTTGTGTGTCAGTTTCAGCACACTCCTGCATGAATTAACCTATGAATACAACTTTCCCATTCACAGGCACACTGGGTATGATCCTACTTTTGTTATGTAAGGAGACCTGGCTAACTCTTAGACACATGGAAGAAAATTTTACGTTTGATTTATGAACTGTAAAACCCATGATTCAGTTTTCATTCACCCAGAAAGAACTCATTTTTGTGATGTCTTCTCAAATCAAAGATTTATTTTTTTCTTATTAGCTTATTCTCTTTTCTCTTAAAAAAAAAAAAAGCGACCAAATAGGATTGCAATGAATTATGTACTCACTTCCTGTTATATCATAGTTACATTGAGAGACAAATCTACTTTTCAAACTTGGTGAACAGGATGTAGAATACACAATCCTATTTCTGTATCATTAGGTAGATGTCTTGCTTGACACTATAGAATACTGTCAACTATTTTCCTGTCTTACTACACAAGTGGAAGGTGAGGAAAATCAATTTCTCTGTAACTGTAAATAGGAGCTTTGCCCCTTCCATTTCTACTGTGTAGACAAATTAACAATCATTCTACATGAAGGAAATCAATGAAGGATTTTTTTATTACCTTGGGATTTTATAAACAAAAGATTTTTGTGAAAATTAGCTTGTAAATATCTTATTATTTTATTTTATAACCCGAAGTCAAATATATATAACCAAGGTAATTTTTTAAAAGAAGATACATGACGAAACAAGTTGTGCATGTTAATATCTGATGCTGTATCTGGGCTGATTTTTTTTAATAAAACAGAGTCT
This sequence comes from Capromys pilorides, assembly GCA_004027915.1. Lineage (NCBI taxonomy): Eukaryota > Metazoa > Chordata > Mammalia > Rodentia > Capromyidae > Capromys > Capromys pilorides. The sequence goes on from PVKN010005905.1 coordinate 16,392, forward strand.
GGAATTCTATATTTCATAATTATTTTAAGGACAACCAGATGCCAGCATCAGAAATTTGAGAACTAAAAAAATAGAAACATCTATGATAAGATTATAAAATATTTATTTTTAAAATACAAGGCAATTATTTTATTGACGTAATAGCTTTGGTGGTTTATGCCTTAATAATAGGTATGCCTGATGTATTGCTCCTTGTACTTTGAAGATGAACTCACATTCTAATTCAGAAGTGTTAAGCCAACTACTGTAGTAGCTGTCAATCTTATGAGTTCTAATCCATTAAAGTATTATTTTAATGACTCTTACTATATGATGATATATGGTATTGCAATGGTCCCAGATAATGAAAAGTAAAACCTATAAGAACACTCTATATATAATGCTCGATGCTTTAATAGTTTAATAGGCTATGGTACATAATAACACAAATTGAGGAAAGACTTGAATGTGCATTAATTGCAAAAATTGTGGAATATTTACAAAATAACTATAATGGAAGTTAGTCTTGCTAATGAATTAAATTGACCTTTAAATGGGATTCAGCTTTCCTAATGTTATTTTCCACTGATCTCTGCAAAAAATAATGACTAATGTGAAAGTCGGTTTTGGTAGAAGTTATGTGACTGTATTTTGAATTCCTCAGCTGAAAAGTGATTAAACTAATGGTTTAGCCACCATAAATTGTTTCTTGAATGGTTAATAGATGGTGAATTTAAAGGTCATTTGACATTGTCAAAAAATTATTTAAATTAAAACTGATACATTATATGGTATATTAAATGAATTTACCACTTATAATTTATACAAATAAAAGTATTTAGTTTCAAATTTATGGGTTTCATAAAAATTGTCATAGAAAGAAACACAACCTGTTTTCAACTTCCAACTACCTAAATTATACAAAACTTTTTTTAATGAACTGCATTTTAGCTATTTATTATTCCTATCCACAGCCTTTGCAAGAGTGTTCACGTATTTCAGCACTGTGGTGATCGTAAGAGACGTCAAGCTCCCAGAGTGCGTGTTCAGATGGCAACGCAGTTGTCAAGTTCCTTTTCACCCTCCTTGAATCAGGTTAGGCGCAGATGAGAGCTCATCCGCTGTGCGACTTTCGTAGGCGCCAGTCAGTCTGTGAACCTCCAGCATTACAGCTGCGCTCAAACGTGTGCAAGAGCAACTATTTTTCAGTGTTAAACGTCTCTCAATTTGAAATGCAGCGTAAGATCGATCGCACCTTAAAAACGAAATCTGATACTTTTTAAACTTGAGCTTCTTTGATATCCAAAACCTGCTTTGGGGCTTCTCTAGCTTTTCAGATGTAGCTCTGCCATTTTTTCTGCAATTCTTTTTAAAAGCCCCATTTTAATTTTTCAAAAATTGCTTTTTGCTTGAGTTTTCCAAGTTATTTTGCAGTGTACTTATTCAGAAGATGACTACTCTGGAATTGAGTGTTTGTTCACGTATATCCCAGTGTACATAGACAATGACAACTGTAGTGCTGTATTTATTGCTTATATATTTTTAATGTGAACTTATTTGAAATATTTCCTGGTTTTTATCTGCCAAAAGAAACGTCATCCCTAAAATTATTCAAGCTATTCTGATCAATTAAAACAACTCCTGCTACATTTACTGAAAATATGTCTTTGTTTGATTTTATGAAAATACTAAATTTACAAGTTAAAGCTGGTTTTCACTCGTTTACTAATTAGGTTACTGAATTAATACAATAATTTTCATAGCATCCAGTGAAAACTGAGAATCTGTCGATATATCTTTGCGACTATCTTTGAAGTTTTAACAAATCAATAATTGGATTTAATTAACTATGTTTAAAAAGTTACAAATTTGCTTTTCAAGCTAAACAATCAAACAAGCTACAACATAGGTGACTCTCCTTTATGCCATAAAAGAAAAGTTGCTCATGCATAGGAAATAATTAGGGATTTATACCCTTTATTCCTTTGTATAGTTTTATATTAAAAACTAGAAATAAAAATTAGAAAAGTATTTCATGCAGTTAGTTTTGTAAGGCCAAGCTTTCACATTGCTCGATCTTTATCCCCAGTTTTAAAGTTTTATTTGAGGCAGGGTCTCTCTCAGTTGCCCACGCAGGACTCTAGCGTGTGACCCTCCTACCTCGGCTTCCCACTTCGCTGGAATACAAGTGTGCACCACCAGACCTGGCTACCAAATATAATTTTTCAAAGAAGGCAAATTCATAACTAACAAATATGAAAAGTGAAACTGCATCAAAATTTGGTTGAACTTGTTAACAAAGGAGCCAATAACGTGTTATTATCCTTCAAAGGAAAAAGTAAATAAGTGTATGCTTCAGTATAAAAAATGCTACAATGAATTAAGATGGGCAAAACGTGTCAGCTACATTTTACTGATTAATTTGCATTTCTGCGATTAAGAAAATGTGCATTACTATCAAACTTAGGACTATTATAAATAAAATATCTCAAAATATCAGGAATAACAGAAAGAGGTATTAAAAAGCAACAGAAATGTCATATATGCTATAGATTATGTCTAAGCATATTACAGGGTATATTATACACTATACACAAACATATCAGATGGAACACATCTGTCCGTTTCAAAACTCCTATAATTATAATCTCTTTTTGCTCTGATTAGAACAATTTTAAAAAATAGTCTTAATTAAAAATTCTGCTGAGCTCATCAAGATCAGCCCATTATTTTCAACACTGTGCAGGAGTGCTGCATATTGCCTACGCCCTTTTTGGTTTAGAAATTAGAATCATGGTGCATCTTGGATAGATCCAGTGAGATACAGTTCGTGCATTGCCCCACGCGCCCATTTAAAATGTTTCTAGTCTATCACAGCAGCGTATTTTAGCAGATTCATAGATAGATGCAGCCACCACTACAATCTCATTAATCTCATTATGTACTGAACTAAAATGTATTAGCTAGTACTCCTCTTTCCCTCCTGTTCACGCTCCTACTCCAGCTTTCGGTATACACCTGAGCTAATTTCTGTCTCATCGATCTCCTTATTTGGACCTTTCATTTGCATGGAGCCCTTGTATGTTATCTTTTGTGGCTGATTGCTTTCACTTCAACATGCACGCATAATTTAGCATATACTCATCATTCATTTCCTGTGTCTATTATTCCATCGTATGAATATACTACATCTTATTTATCCATTTATGTGTTGGTGGACATCGGTGTTGTTTCTACCTTTTGGTTATTATACAAAATGCTGTTATAAAAAAAGTTTTAGATGTAAACTTGGAATGCTCTTGAGTATATTTCTAGGAGACGTCATAGGTCATCTGGTTGAATTGTTTGAGCAACTACCAGACAGTATTCCAAACAGCTGGTCCCTTCTGTGTTCCAAGCAGCAGTATTTGAAGGTCCTGATTTTCCCATATGGCTCCCAAATCTTTTCTATTTTTCATTTTCCTTCCTTAGCCTTCCCTCTGAGGTATTGGAAATCATATCTTGTGGTCCTAATTTGCATTTCTCTGACAGTTGGTGGTTTGAAGTATCTTATCACATTTATTAGACATTTTCAGATAAATGATTTGCAAATGTTTCTCTTGTTCCCTGGTTATTCTGTCATTTTCATGATTTTTATGAATCACAGTCTTTTTCCTTTTGGGCAGCATTAATCATACCTAAAAGTTCTCTGTCATGTTCAAGAGTATGGGAGTTTACCTCTGTGATATTTCTTCAAGGCTTTTGTTGCTTTTGCATTTACCTTTGGATCTCTGGACACATCTACCAATATTAGCTTCTGCAGTTTTTAGCATATGTTTACCAAAAAAAAATAATAATTACTTCATTTTGAGAAACTGATACACACATAAGTCATATATTCATCAATTTTTATCCTTTTACTCACCTTCTTTTGCCACCTCTTTTCTCCCACTTCTTCTTGTCTTCTTCCTCAGCTCCACAAGTCTGTCTATTTCCTGCCATCTTCCTTTTATTATACCCTTTAATTAATTTCTATTTTAGGTCTCTTATATATATCAGAAAGCACCTGATATTTCACTTTGTGTCTGAGTTATTTCACTTATGTTTGTAGTCTCAAGATCCATCCGTTTTCCTACATATCTCATAATTTGTTTTTTCTTTATGACTCAGTCATATCTCATTATTAAATGCATAACTTTTTATAATCCTGTCATTCTTGGGTGGACATCTAGGTTTTTTGCAGAGTTTAGCCATCATAGATTGTTCTATTATAAGCATGCATGTCCCACTGTAGTGTGATGCTTTTAACTCTTTTGAGAAAAATACAGAAAAGGTACGACTAGATGAAATGAAATTTCTACTTTTAGTTTTTAAGGGAATCTCTGTATTGATTTCCATAGCATCTGTATTAGTTTACATCCCACCCACAGTTCCAAAGAGTTTATTTTTCTCCATCTCCTCACCAGCCCTTGTTGTTTTAGGTGTTTGAAGATAGCCTTTCTGGACTGGGTTAAGACGGAATCTTGGAGAGGTTTCCTACTTCTGTAGTGGCTAAGGATGATGCACAGTTTTCTCATGTGTTTATTGGCCATCTCTACTTCTTTTAAGAAATGCCTGTTTAGTTTATTTGCCCACATTTAAAATCTTGATATTTGGGAATGGTTAATTTTCTTGTATTCTTCATGCATCTAGATATTAGACCTCTATCAGAACCTTGATAGCAAAAGTTTTGCCCCATTCTGTAGGTTGTCTTTCACTGTCTTAATTGTTTCTTTTGCTGTGCAAAAGCTCCTTAGCTTTATCTAACCCACATTTGTTTGTATAATTTTAAAACATTTTTATTAGTATATCAATGTGACACACAATGCACAGATTCATTATAGGGAACCGATGGTTATACGTGTCATCTCTAGGTCCCTTTTACCTCCCCTTCCTTGACTTTCCCCCCCATCTCCCCCAGATGCACAAACCACTCCCAGATCTACAAAGGCAATTTCATTTCATATCATCTATCTTTCATTTTCTCTTTAACTATTCATACTTTGGATCTCTCATATGACAGAAACCATAAAATATTAAGCTAATATAGCTCCTAAACATCTCATTATATCATTTATTAGATAGGTAATTATTTAAAATCATAACATAACTCAAGAAATAAACCTGAAAAAGTTCCAGTTTAGATATTAACCTGGAACAAACACAGCACAAAAAAAGTATATTAGAATGGTCCATGAAGAGTATTTTTATCATCTGGACATTTGTTTCTGAGCTGAGCACCATACTGATAGATGTTTAGAATACAGAGAGAAAATACAGAAAAGAATTAGAATATATAAAAGACATAAAATATATTTCAAAATACAGAATGCTGAAAAAATTTAATAGTCAACGGAAGTCAAATATGTTTGTCTATGAAACTGAGCAAGGCATTAGATTAATTAGGCTTTGTATTCAGTCAAGGAAAACATTAACCTATTGTGCTGAAGTCGGTACACAGTGCCCCCCCCCACACACACACACAAAAGCAATAAGACAGCAGGAGTGCAAAGTAATCAAATTTAGTTTAAAAACCTAAAACAAAGAAAAACACCCTCAAGGTATGCAGAGATAATGGCCAGAATACCTAGCTGTAGTACACGTGTCCCACCCATCCAGGACACGTGCTGCTCCCTGTGTTTTCAGTCTATCGATTCTGAAGTTTTGTATATTGGGGACAATGCAGTAAGTGCCATATATATTAACAATGGTGGTGTAGCCACGTCATTGAGCTAATGGTGGGATTTTAAAACAGAAGAGATTATTAAACAAATTTCTGTCCACCGATTGACATGACGACAAACTGTCTTGCACGATGCCAGGGACAATACAATTTAAGATGAAATTCCTCCTTGGGCAGTTTATACACCCAGCAGTATTTTACACTATCATGTTTGTGCTTACTTTCAAACTCAGATTTCTGAACTGAATCATTTCCACTGTGCACTTTCATTTTGCATGTATCCAAACTGCGAAAGTAATACAGCAGCGTAGCTCACAGATGTAGTTATTAAACATGTGTTGAACTAAATCTGGTATCATCGCTCCCAGTTTCAAAATGAAATTCACTACGTTCCAGTTGGAGACGGAATCGAAAGTCCCAGTTGACCCAGAGAGCCACCTCCTCCCTTGGACCCGGACTCCCATGCACATCTCCAAAAGTGTTGTAAACGTTCTGCGACCTCAGCTCCTAGCAAACAAGGGACCGGGGAAAAAAACAGACAGTGACAAAGAAGGTCACCGCTGTCTCAGCGAGTCCGCACAGCGTGTTCTCGGGGGCTCTGCCCGACTCACCGTGGGGCCCCTCCTCAGCTGGCTGCAGAATCTCACGCAGTCCACACTTCTGGCTGCATACCCCTTGCTATGCAGAGAGAGATACACTAGGCGAACAAGCAACTCATTTCAACTAGAACACCAGGGATTTTCTTTCTTTCCCTTTCTTCTTCTTTTTTTTTTTTTTTCCAGTGCAGTGAGATAATAAACAACCTTGCTTGAACCCAGCTAATACTGAAATAATCATTACCTCAGAGTATAGAAAAACATTTATTCCTTTCTCTCAGCAACAACAAAAACCAAAACACAAAAACGAGCAACAACAACACCGCAAACCTCAGAAAGGAAGAACCTCGTTTGACCCAGGTCTCCACCACACGGATGCTCCTCCACACCGCGCCTAGTACCCCACGGTGCGAGATCGCACGCCCAGGGAGACCCCAGGGCCGTCTGCTCCGCAGTCCAGGTGTGGTGCCGGCCGCCCTGGGACCAACTGCAGGCCAGCATTTGTGGCGCTCGCCTCCGGGCTCTGGAAATCAAGAGCCTCTGTGTTCGTCCGCACTTCAGATCCCACATCTGGCCTCCCTGAAGCTGGACCCCTCTCCTGTGATGCGGAGTCATCCACGGAATCGCAGCCACCGGGAGCTTCTACCAGCTCTTACAATCACGTCCTTCCCACAGGGACCCCCGAGATTCCTCCCCGAATGGCTGGTGCTGGTCTCGGGGCTCCAGGACCCCTGGCAGTTGGCCTGCCTTCCTTCTCTGTGGGCTGAAGGCGCACGTCGGCGCTATGTGTACCCTTAGGTTTGAGAGGTGGTGGCCGCTGTGGAGCTGGCACCAAAAGGGGAGCAGAGCTTAGCTCTGCAGGCTGCAGTGTGTGGTCATGCACATGGGACCACAGCGCAAGGAGAAGTTGGGGCGCAACCCCAGGGATTGTCTGCAGCCCAGAGGCCATGCCTATTATAGTAGCAACTTCGTGCACACAACTCAGAATCCTGAGATTTATGAGAATTCTAAATTTGAAGCTAATTCTGGGTGAATATTCATAAGGACTGAAGTAGAAAGTTATCTCTTTCTATACTTGAGCCAGCGCTGGGGAGGCTCAGACAGAAGGATCGCTATGAATCCCAGCTGGGCAGTGAGACCTTGTGCCAAATACATCCCAAAAAAAAATCCTGCATTAGGATTCATGCATATTAATCCTCACATATATCTGTGATTTTTAACAGATTACAATTTAACAATTTTTAACCAATAACCATGAAAACAACTAATATCCTGCTCATGCAAGGCCCTGCAATAGTTGGGACACATATTAAAGGAATTTTCAATTTTCTAAGTGAAATTCCGAAAGTCCTTAGCTTCTTCCTCTGAAATATTTTTAGGTTCAGCTTCCTTGTTCTAAAGACCATGTCAAATTCTTTATTTCCTGGCACTAAAATAATAACGTCTGGAATCAAGCATCCAAGTTTTGGGGGGCTGGTTTCCATCCTCTGAAGACACTGATTCTCTTGCGGACTCCCAGCCCTCTAGGGTAGTCCACTTCCTTCCCTACACAACCAGCGGAACCTCACCTCCTCCCTGCCTTTGCTCTTATATGCGTGATACACAGGTTACACATGATGCACAGAAACACAGAGAATGCAAATGTCCTTCCTTTGACTCCTGTAAGTTCTGGTCCGCACTAGACAGATTCAGTTATCTTGCATCAATCTTAAATTTACTCTGTGCACCTGCCTGCTGATCAGTGGAAAACTTCAGCACTCTGTGAAGTCAAAGTAATTGGGCTGATTCTTGCTGACACTGATTTTGTGCAGACACATAGACACAACTATAGTACAATGCTTACCGGTTCTTCTTTTGCGTAATCTCATTGTTCTGTACGTCCTCCCTGTTGGTATCTGAATTCCTGAGAGCTGAAACATCTGCAAACACTGGTTGTCCCTGTTACCTGCCTTCTTCAGTAGCTATGTTTCCTTATTTCCTTTCTTACACTTTTCCCTTTGCATGATGAGAGCTTGATAAAAGTAGGCACCCAATAAATATGTATGCCTCTTCTCTCATCAATCAAAAATGTATTTAGGTCGACAGGAAAGATGAGAGCCTCAACTGCTGATAAAGCGTAGAGTCACCAAATCTGTATGTCACTGTCACAGTTACTAAATTACAAAATTAGGGCCAGAAATCCATGCCCATCTCAGGTCATCACACTATGCATTCCAATAAGAGTTTGCCTAAAAAAAATATAATGAAGCCTTCCAGGGGAATTCTTACTGCCACGTGACAAGCAATTTTTGAGAAAAGAATCTGATAAATACAAAGAGCTACAGAACAAAAGCATGACTTTAAAATAATGGTTTCTAAAAGAAAGAACTCCTATTGTACAAATTCTTATGTGTAAAAGCTAGATGTGTTTCTTTTATGAAGATCTATTGTATCTTCTGTCTCGTGATGAGAAGAGTTCAACTTTTCAAGTCATGATTTTCTTGTCCACAGTGGCTGAAATTGAAAAAAGATCCTTCTTTCCTTCTTTTTTTTCTTTTCTTCTTCTTTCTTTCTTTCCTTTTTTATTTCCATTTTTTTCTTTTTTCTTCTTTTTCCACTCTTTGCTGTTCTTGCCACTGAACGGAAATCACCACTCAGCTCTCTCCAGTGGCAGCTGGGCCACTGACTCTGTCTCTTTCAGCCCCAGCCAGAACAAAGAACCAGAAACACAGAGCTGAGCAGAGGTCACGGCCCTGGGCTGTGCCCCAGGACCTCCCTGGCTTTTGCAGTCTTCACGTATTCATTTCCTCTGAGGCACTGGCACCACAACTTGAAGAGAGGGACCCAAACATACCATTTCTATGAGGTCCTGAGAACTCAGAGGTGTCATTAAACACAGAAACTGACAAGCAAAGATTAAAAAGACTAAAACCATGGAGCACATGAAGGCTGCATATGATGAAACAGGAAATTCTGTAGCACTGATAGTAATTTCCAGTAAACTACTGGATCAGCGATGCTTTCACTGTCACAGGTGTTGGGTTAGGAGGTGCCCTGGGGGAGAACAATTGATTCTGACTTGTAGAACACATCTGATTCACATCCTGCCTCCTTTGTTGTTTTACAATGTATCATATTTATCAGATTATAAGATAAGCATTTTCTAGATAGGTTGAAAACCATGTATGAGGAACTGAGTGTTGTGCAAGAGTTCTTTGCCCCTAAGGGTTTATAAATGGATACCAGAAGATCCTTGAACTTAGATGTAAGGAGCTGTCATGCCTTTACTTTCATTAAATCTGGGCTGAAATTCAGGATCTCTTCTCCACATGAATATAGGCACAAACCAGTAATACTTGTGGATTTATCGCCAGTATGAAACACAGATACAGCCATAGCACCGTGTGATTGTTGTAGGTATCGGGACATAATTTTTTTGAGCATCAACAAAACAGTAGCAGTTGTTAAAGGCCCTCATCCATCCCATTAGTAAAATGTACTGAAGAGCTGCGTGTATCACTACATCATAAATTTTGGTTTCAATTTTTGGATAATTTCAATGTAAACTATTTCCTTGATAATTTATATGTTTTGTTTGGGATATTTAGAAATTATTCTTTCAAAGGTCTATGGGCTTTCTCACATAGTCAAAGAAGCCTGAGAAACACAAAGTCATGCCCACTCAGCATGCCAAAGAGCAGCATTGGTTCCACCTGGGAGTAACACATTCACTAGGGGTGCCTGTGAGCACACCCACTGCCAAATGTGTTACCAGAGTTGTGGGTTCTGCTAGCACAGGAGAAGCTAAGAACTTGGGTTTCAGTTAAGTCCCCAGGTGAGGTGGATGTGATCCAGAGGCAGCTTCTGAAGGATCCCTACAACAGCGTTGCTCAGAGCAAGGAACAAGCAACTCTTAGAAAGAAAGGACTTCATGTATTTGTAGGCCTGTTGAATTTCCTTCTCTGAGAAGTGTGTGTTCATCTCGGATGCCAGTTTCTGGATTGGGTCTTTGAATTTCGGGACCCTAATGGTTTTTAGTTCTTCATAAATTCTACATAGCAGACCTTTTTCTGAACACTTATTAGTTAAAGTCTTTTCAAAATTTGTGGGTTGTTTCTTCTCTCTGTTGGTAATTTCTTTTGATGTGCAAAAATTTCTTAGCTGGAGGAGGTCCCATTTGTTGATACTTTCAAGTGTTAAACATGCACTTTGATTTTTGTCCATGAACTTTTTACCTACCCCTATGTCTTCAAGATTCCCTCTCACTTTCTCTTCCAGGGGGTTTAATGTTTCCCTTTTAATATTTAGTTCTTCAATCCATTTACACTTTAGTTTAGTGCATCGTGATAGACTTGGGTCAAGTTTTAGTTTCCGACATGTAGAGAGCCAGTTTTTCCAGCACCATTTGTTAAAGAGGCTATCTTTCTTCCAGTAAGCATGTTTGGCCCCTTTGTCAAAGATAAGGTGGCTGAGTGTGTTTGTATTTACTTCTGCATCTTCTCATCTATTCCACTGATCCTCAGGTCTATTTTTTTTGGCAATACCATGCTGATTTTATTACTGTAGCTTTGTAGTATAACTTTAGGTCAGGAATTGTAATGCCTCCTGGCTTACCTTTGTTGCCCAGAATTGGCTTTACACTTCTGGGTGTTTTTTGGTTCCAAATAAATTTTAGGGGTGATTTCTCCAGATCTCTGAGGTATGTTGATAATATATTGATAGGAATTACATCAAATCTGTATAACAATTTAAGGAGTATAGCCATCTTCACAATGTTGGTTCTTCCTATCCAGGATCAGGGAATATCTTTCCATTTTCTGAAGTCTTCTAGGATCTCTTTTTTCAGAGTACTGTAGTTTTCATTGAAAAAGTCTTTTACTTCCTTAGTTAGGTTAATTCCTAAGTATTTCATTTTCTTTTGTGCTATCAAAAAAGGTACTGTTACTCTACTTTTTCTCTCAGTGTGTTTGTTATCTGTGTAGAGGAATGGTATTGAAGAAATGCTCCACATCACTGGCCATCCGTGAAATGCAAATTAAAACAACACTTAGATACCATCTCATCCCAGAAAGAATGGCTACAATAAAGAAATCAGCCAGCAACAAATACTGGAGAGGCTGTGGGGAAAAAGGAACTCTTCTCCACTGCTGATGGGAACGTAGATTGGCACAACCATTATGGAAAGCAGTGTGGAGGCTCCTTAAAAAGTTAGAACTGGAAATCCCATTCAATCCAGCTATCCCCTACTGGGAATTTTCCCAGAAGAACTGAAAACATCATACCATAGTGATATCTGCACACCTATGTTTATAGCAGCCCAATTTGTAATAGCCAAATCCTGGAAACAACCGAAACGCCCATCATTTGAGGAATGGTTGAAAAAGATGTGGTATTTTTATACAATGAAATATTACTCAGCTATAAAGAATGATAAACTGGAAGACTTCATATATAAATGAATATATATCAAACATATACTCATAAGTGAAATAAACCAGACCTACATTTGTAAATATCTTATAGTCTCCCTAGTACAAGAAATCTAAAGAAGAAATAACAATGGAAAGTCATAACACAGCTGAATGGAAATCAAAGCCTTATGAATTTCTAATTAAAAAGAAAGAAAGAAAGAACTGATGAAAGGAAAAGGGCAGTAGATATTCAGAAAGGTATCTGGGGGGCCAGGGAGATGGCTCAGGGGCACAAGTGCCTGCCTCGCAAGTGCAAGGTCCTGAGTAAAATCCCTGATTCAGAAAAAAATAAAAAAAAATTAAAAAAGAAAAGAAAGAAAGGCATCTGGATATAGGGAAGGATGGGAGAAAAAAGAAGCTAAGGGAAGGTAAAAATGATTGAAGTTGAATGCATATGTACCAATCCTTCGAGAATAATGTAAGTGTGATGCATCACAAACATGTATTAAAATCGTGATAAAGATCTTGGGACCTTTATAAAGAGCAGAAACCAAGGACTAGAGTTGTTTAAACTCTTGGGCTGTTGACTAGCTGCAATTCAAAAAATTTGGATGTAACAGCAGTGTGACAACCATTGATAATTTCCTATCATCCTGCTTTGAAATTCTGTATTGCTTTGTGTTCTTTTCTAATTTTTTATTCTCTTCAAAATAAAAAATTAAAAATGATCTTCAAATGAGTTGGTCTTATCAGAGAGTGTCATATTCCCTTTCGAAACATTTATACTTGAACAGGCTGGACTTTTCTTATAATGGTAATGCAAATCAAAGGAAAACAACTTTATCAAGAATAAAAATATTTTTGTACTGAAGAAGGAGAGAGATGTCCACATACTAGGATAGAATATTGGAGCACTCAAACGATAGTAAATATGTTTTTTAGTATATTTTGGATGCATATCCTTCAAAAGCTCCCATATCTAAGCACACTGTCCCTTAAAAGTCACATTTCTGAGTGATGAGGGAGCCAGTGTAATGTCAAAAAACTCATTCTATTCCTCTTAAGTCCACCCAAGACATTTTAGAAACCCATCCAAGATAGGAAAATCTTAAGTCTACTTGTGTAGATCTTAATGTGAACTAAGTAATCTTTATATCTGTAATTGATCTAATTCCAAAGCTTGATTTTACATTCATAATTCAGTTAGTTCTGCCCCAAATTAGATTAGTTGCCTCTGAGATCCTTCATTTCCTCCAAAGGATATCTATTTCTTCTTAGATGAAAGCATACTCTAAAAAGTGGTGTGGTGATAAACTCCTCCATCACAGCTTACGTCTCTTCTCTGGGACTGTGGGTTTTCAATTAACACTAGCCCTGGAGTTATACCGTTGTTGGTGGGTTATAGAACTAGAAACCCTTTCAGCAAAAGAAAGACAAAGCATGAAGTTAAAGAATGATTAGTGACTGTGAATCAGTATATGCATTATATTATATTAAAATATATATTATATTATATATAGACTTTATTTTATATAAATTTATACTCACAGTGCAGCATTCTAATATCTTTCCACTCTTTTGTATTGGACTACTTTTTCATTTATTTTTTGCTTCTATAGGCA
>PVKN010005906.1:0-29665 GCA_004027915.1 Capromys pilorides
TATGGGATATTGGACTATGTGTAGAACTACTTTTCTTAGTTCAATGAGAAGAAATTTTTGTACCAATAATGATTAGAAAAATTATCATATCTGCATCCTGTACTCTGAATAACTACTATAAGGACAACAATATACATTGTATTAATTACTGGGGATGTACTACTAATGTGTTTTGAAACTGTCTCACTGTTATTTTTTCTTAAAAGTATTTTAAAAAAGAAACTTGGACTTAGAAATGAATACAAGTTCTCTATTTTTAAAATTTTATTTTATCTTATCTTTTATAAACCTCAGGCTGCCCTGGGGGTGGGGCTGGCACAGCTTGCAGTGCCTGGGATCCAGCCATGGTCCCTTCGGTTGCCTAGACATTCCTAGGCAGGTGCTTTAGACTGCTGAGCCATTTTGCGGGCCCCACGTTCTCTAATTTGAAGCCATGGTGCTTGGCTGGAAGTTAGGTTGCCTGCAGCCTCACCAGGTACCCAGGAGCCTTGTCCTTGACCCCTTCCTGTCTTCTCCTCAGCAGCAGTTTTGTCAGCTTGAGGGTAGTAATGTGAAGAATCTGAGACCTAAATTGAACACACACAGGCCAATGCAAACTCAGGAGACTCATGTTGTTCTCTTCCCTGAGGACCCAGAACCCTGCTCTCATCGTTAGCTTCACTTGAACATTGCCCAAGATTGCCCAAGTCCTAAGGAAGCAGGACCCTTCCATTCCATGCTGCAGCCCTGGTCACCCTTTATTTTGGGTCAGGCAGGTGTCTGTGCTTCCAGGCTCTCTCTGTGAGCCCGAGGCTCACTCTCTCACCTCCACCTGCTCTCCTCCTCCCTCCCGCAGCCCTCCGTTGGTCCATTGGCTGAGACTGCACATTGCAGTTGTTGTATGTAGCTCTCTAAGCTATCTTTAGGCCACCACACATTAGCATTCCAGAGCCCTGCCATTATCTCAGGTGCTTGCTCAAAGACAGAAGGGACCTCTGTGACCATACGTGCTAGAATACAGAATTCATCTCTAAAGTTGCCATTTTCACTAAGTGAGGAAAAACATGCCCCAAACTGTCTACACAATTAGGAAGCCTCATTTAGACAAGTAAATGGGCTGTTTTCCTGAACTGGATATTTTCGTCTTGGGTAGATAAATACGCATACAAGAAGTTAATCATTCAAAAATAGAAGTTTTTTTTTTTTTAAAGAAAATATTTCAAGAAATGTTTCCTGCATTTATAGGATATAACCTAAAACCTTTGGCTTATAATAAAAGAAAAATAATGCTGGGTTCTAAATTTAATTGAAGAAGTGAAGGCTGGGTAGATAGCTCAGCAGACTAAGTGCTTGCTTTGGCAAGTTCGGGGAACCAGGGTTCAAGCCCTGATCCCATACGCTACTCTAGCCCCACCCTCCAGGTGCACTGAGCCAGGCACTGAGTCTGGGCATGGTGGCACATGCCTGTAATCCCAGTTCTGGGGAGGCTGAAAACAGGAGGGTCACTATAAGTTGGATCTGTGTAGTGAGACCTTGTACCAGACACCTAAATGAAAAAGAAAAAGAAAAAGAAGTGACGTGGAGGAGGTTCATTTGTTAATGGATCATAACCTGAAACAACAAGGACGACTTCACATTTCAGGACATATGCCAGAATGGTAGCTGAAAATCCCACTGTAAACTTCCGAGTCCCATTGTCTTCTTTGTGGAATACAGACACAGAAGCTGCTGAACCCCAGATCTTGCTCTACTCAGTTGTCATCTTGCTTCTCCTAGTGTTGCTGGATTCTGGCTTTCAGGATCTCCTAGAGGTGTTTTCTAGATTCCTTCTGTCCTGAACAAAGAGTTGGTCAAGGCAGTACAAAGGGTAGCAAGGTTCTACATTTATTGAAGATATGAAAGGAAACATGCTTTGCAGCATGTGCAGGCCAACCAAAGAAGAATAGAAAGAAAAGAAACGCACCCGCAGGGTGGGCCGCTGCGAGTTAGAAGTAGCCACGGCCTGAGGACCGTCATCCTTGGCTTCTCCCACCCTTCAGGATGACGTCCAGTCTAGGCTGTTCTATCAGAACTTTGCCTCCGTTCTTGTGAGAGGACCCGAGGACAGCTTTCCCTGGTTGGTCTCAGGGGCCAGGCTCTGGGACCTGCCTTTCTGTGTGAGCCCCGGATCTCCGTGATTGGCAGTGCACACCTGCTTGCCCAGCTGCTCTGCCTCGCCTTGATCTCCTGCCTCATCATCTGCAGCTGGCTTAGGTTCATTGCAAACATTTTATTTGTAGGGAGGTCAAATTTTAACCCTAAAAGTATTTTTATCACTAGGTGCAGTGGACATTTTCCCAACTACTAGGTGGCCTTGCTTCTGTAAACTGAAGGGACTTGTCTTTTATTCCCAGAAAATATCTACAATGATCCAAGAAAGCCATTTATATCAGAAAGTCTCTTGCTTCAGAATGATACCCATGATTCATAGCTTACCCTAATTAAGATACAATTACATTCTTGAAATTTTTTTTAAGCTGAATTCACAGATTTTATTTTGTTTTTTGGAAATGTAGTTTTTTAAAAAAATTTAAATGTATTTTTTTTTTTTTTGGCGGGACCAGGGTTTGAACTCATGACCTTGCATCTGCCAGGCAGGCACTTGTGCCGCAGAGCTATCTCCCTGGCCCCCCTTAAAAGGTATTTGGTATGGAGTCTTACTATGCAGTTCTGATTTGTAGTGATGCTCAGCACTGAGATTACAGGTGTGTGTGTCACCACACTCAGTCTCAGTGGCCAGCTCGGCATGATTGGGAATGGGGCTGGTGTGGCATGTGGTGCCATCGAACCTGGGTCCCTGCACTTGCCTAAGCAGGTGCTTAGTCCATTGACCTATCTTGCTGGCCCTGAATTCACTAATTTTAAAACAAACAGCTTTGGAAAATTTAGTTCACGAAGTTGTATAACCATCACCTCTAATTTTAAAACATTGTTTCCCCCTGAATAATCATTACATCCACTCTTCCTCCATTCCACAGGCCCCGGAAACTACTGATCTACTTTATGTCTTTGTATTTTCATTTAGATATTTCACATAAATGGAATCATACACTATGTGACCTGCTGTGCCTGGCTTCTTTGTTTTAGCATAATGTTTTCAAAGTCATCTGTATCGTAGGGTCAGGAGGAAAACCTTCCCATTTACCAGTTCAGGTTCTGTGGTCGAGGCCTATAAATTTAACCAACAGTAGATGGATTAGCAGAAGAAATAGCAATATTTATTCACATGCATATGTAGATACACAGGAGAAATGGCTCTCTGAACAGCTAAAGATAAGGGTTTAGAAACCTCTTAAAAGGAGAGGAAGCAGGATAAGAGGCTTCTAGCACAGAGACAATGATTTTGAGGAAAGAAAAATGGAATTTTAGGGATACAATGGAAAGGTCACATATGTGATATTGTTTGTTAATGCAAGTCCAACTGATGCTATTCATCTCTGTCCTGGGTGCAGAACTTCCTCAGAGAAGTGTGTGTATGTGTGGGGTTGTGACTGTGTAAGTTTTCCGTCACTGTGTTGTGATACTCGAGATAATCTACTTAAAGCATCAGAAAGATCTTGGCTCATGGATTTAGATGCCTTGGTCTGTGATTGCCAGGCATTGTCCTTGGGCCTGTGGCATCACCAGGCATCATGGTGAGAATCTATGCAGGAAACCACCCACCTCATGTAGTCAGGAAGCAGAAGCAGAGGGGAAGAGGAGAAGAGGCCAAGGTCCCATAGCCCCTTCAAAGGTACCTCCAGGGAACTGCCCTCCTTTCACTGGGCCCCACTTCCTAAAGGGTCCACAACTTCCCAATAGTCCCAGGCTGAGAACCAAGGAGGTGGTAACACATGAGCCTGAGGAGGCTATTCTGGAGCCATGCCCTAACTGAGGCAGCCCCACTCCAAGATGCTTTTGCTTGTAGTGGGTAAAGGATGTTCTGAAAAATATTTATTTCAGCATCAGTAGGATCTCAAATGTCTCCAATTTAAAACAGCCTTCATATCAACTCTGGGACCAAAGAGGACCCCACTGTGGCATGCATTAGCACTTCTTCAATTTATAGGGCTGGAACTATCTCATCATACTACATTGTTCTTATACATTTATGGGCAGATGGATGCTTCCTATGGTTTGAACGTGCCCTCCAAATTTCATTTGTTGAAAAAAAATCTTCAAAGTCATATATTAGTGGAAGTGATGAGGTAGAATCCTTGGGAGAGTCTCATTTGTATTTTTTATTTTTCTTGATAATATATATATATTTTTTCAGTACCAGGGATTGAACTCAGGACCTTGTGCTTGTCAGACAAGTGCTTATTCTACTGAGCTATTTCCCCAGCCTGATAATATCTGTCTGTGCACATAAAGTTTTAGTTTGGTAAAGTCTAATTTATCTTTTCTTGCTCCTGCTTTGTATTAAAATGTTAACTTGAAATTCAAATCAGAGATAAGGGGTAGAAAGCCATCACTGTAGATCTGGGTTGTTTCAAAGACTGCAACCCTTAGAGAAAAGTGTAATGGTGAGTCCTGGGTGACTTGACCATCCTTTCACTATATTTTCTAATTTGAAGAACAAATGACAAGAAGCCTCATTATGGTTTTATGAATTCAATTTTCTGAGAACTTGCCACTCATCTGAAATGGCATTTTTTATTTCAAGAGGCAAAATATCTTTCCTAAAGGGTAAAATCTAGATTGTTATGGGCTATTTTCTGGAATTCTGTCATTTACATATTTCCTTAGAAAATACTGTGTTTTTCCATCCCAAATAATTCTAGTTCTTACAATTTACGAGGGTCTTGGGTAAGATATTATTAGCATTTTGGGGCAACTCTAAGTGTCAATTACATGAGATTTTTGACATGGATTACCCATTTTATTCTTTATTGTTGGGGACCACAAATTATAAATTGACACGGTGTCTGTTCAAGGCCTTCCTTGTGCTGCTTTGAGGGCTGGCTTTTGGGGTGGAAGTCCCACTTATTCTTGACCATAGCTGAACTCTTGATGGCCAGTGAGGCTGTGACCCTCACAGAGCAGGAGGAAGCTTGCTGAGGACAACATAGGGGAAACTAGGACTCAGGTGAGCATATGAATTTTAACTTGTTTCTTTTATGATGTCAAACTTGCCCATTCAACCACTGTTTCTGTGCTTGTCTTAGTTACTTTTCTCTGGCACTAGGACAAAGTATCAAATACCCACAAATTAAAGAAGGAAGGCTTTATGTAGCTCACAGTTCACAGAGGTTTCAGTCCATAGTCAACTGGCTTCAAGGCGGGGTGGCACATGGCAAAAGGAAAACATAAAAAGCAAAGAGGGAAATGAGCCTCTTCCCAACCTTTTAAATGTATCCAGACTGCTGGTTTTAGGCTGGTGCCAATCCAATCAGTGGGCTGATCCAGCAGTCACCCACTCTTAAATACAGCACCTTCATCCCAGCACTGCATCATGACTCAATCACAAGCTGTAAATCCAGCTACCTCTGCAAAAAACCTATCTAAAAGAGCACAAGGGATTTGTAGGAACATCTAGGCGCAAGCTGCAATGATGCTGAACCCGAGGGAGCACTATGTGTCTCTCACTGCTCATAAAATAGTGAGCTGGAGTTCCTTGGTCTTAGTTCCTAGGAAGCACTGGTCAACCCAGGGCCCTATTTCCTTGTAATTCTTGACACTTGTTCTTTTTCTTTCTCACCAGGCACTGTGACTCAGACCAAGAACCTGAGGACTCACTTCAAGGGGCCCTGATAACTGGTGCTGTGAAGAGGGTGGTTAATTTTCTGTGCATAATATTGGCATAAGGAATACTTAGGTGGCATAGGAAATGTTACTTCTGGATGTATATGTGAAGGTATTTGCAGAAGAGATTAGTTTTTGAATTGTACTAGAGATGATCTAGCTGAACACAGAAGATTCATCTTCACCAATGTGTGGGTCTCACCCAATTTGTTCAGAGACTGAATAGAACAAGAGGGGAGGGGGAAGGAATTTTCTCTGTCTTGTAGAATAGAGTATACATTTTCTCCTGTCCTTGGATATCAATGTTTCAAACTCTAAGCCTGTAGATTCCAGGACTCATTACAAACCATGTGCCAGGGTTCTTGGGCCTTCAGACTCAGTCTGGAAGACCCCTAGCCTGCAAACTGAATTATATCAGCATCTCATTCTCATTCTCAAGACTATAGACAGAACTTTAGCTTTCATACTTGCAAGAGCCATTTTCCATCGCAAGCCATCTGTCTGTCTGTCTGTCTGTCTGTCTGTCTGTCTGTCTGTCTGTCTGTCTGTCTGTCTGTCTGTCTGTCTGCCTGCCTGCCTGGCTGCCTGGCTGCCTGGCTGCCTGCCTGCCTGCCTACCTGTCTATCTATATAGTAGACTTTTGACTTACAAACTCAATTCATCCATCAGGGCTGGCTATAACTCATACTGGTGATAAGTAAGGACTATTTTTTCCCATATGAAACAATGGAAATACCCATAATGCATTCCAGAACCTCCCAAAGCACCTCTTAACTAACATTTTCATAATAAAAAAAGATTGTACAATGTAATTTACCAAAAACATCAATATAATTTTCCTAGTGTATTCACCAAGTGTTATAAAAATGTTCCTAGTTTATTAGAAACAACAATTTCACACTGTACTCACCACTCAAGTTGGCATCTTTGTTTTGCAGGGAGGATGCAGTTGAAGGTGGTTATTGTTCAAAAGAAGAGTTCCTCTCTATAAACACACCAGGAACATGGTTCTCTGGCGTCCCTTCTGTCCTTGAGGGAGTCAATTGCCCTCTTGTACCTGCTTCTGGCTGACTAGGTTTCAATTTTTTTGGAACTTAAAAACTGGCCTGAAGTTTTCTATCCCTGTGTTTTCTTTAACACTGTTCTGTAGAATGACAAGACAATGTCACTAAGCCAATGCAGCAACTGGTTTTTTCTCTGTCCCTTTCGGTTGTCTCTTCAAGTGTTTGTAGCTCTGTCCAACTTTTAGAATTTCCTTTATTTCAGAAGCAGAACTTTGTGGTACTGGCTGCTAATTCTCTCCAGCTCTTCAGAAAGCCCCTCAGCTGCTCTTTGCTGATGTTTATCCAAATGTTGCTAATGTTTCTCTGCAGACAATTTTTCTGAGTGTTCCTCTACCAGTTCATCAACAACACTACTGTCCACCTGTAAGCCCACGGACTCTGCTATGGTGACAGTGTCATCAACCACAGGATAAATCAAAGGCTCAGGTGCCTTCAAGTCTCCTGTATAATATTAGACTATCTGAAAGTATTTCAGGAAGAGTATAACTTTTTAAAGTGAGTTATGGCCTGCTTGTCCATAGGCTACAATAGAGGAGTGGTATTAGGTTCGAGAAACTCAACAGAGCCATGGGAATTATTCAGCCAATTTTTCTACCAAATCTCATGAGTGAGAAGTAGCACCACTTATGAGGAGAGACTTGAGTGTAAATCTTTGTCCTCTAGATATTTCTTAACAGTAGGAGAGAAAGCCTCCCCTTTCCTGGATCCACTTAAGAAAAGATACTCTTGTTATGCAGGATTTTGCATTAGATCTCCACATGAACCCTATGTTTTTGAACACTCTAGGGGTCTCAGAATGATAGGCCAAAAAGCTATATCTTGGGGTCGCCACTCACATTGGCACATAACAATAAGCTTTACTTATCCTTCATAGGCTTGTGGCCTGGTATTTTCTTTCCTTCCTGGGTAATGTAGGTTCTCCTGAACATTTGCTTTCAGAAAAAGCCAGTTTTACCAGTTAAAGACTTGATGAGAGCAAAAGTCATTCTTCCATTCATTGTTTTAAAGTGGTGAATGTAATGTTCAGCAGCCCATTTATCGGCATTGTTAACCATGCTGAGTTATGCTATGAACCTGTTTTTACTTTAAAATTGTGAAACAACTCCTTACTGGCATGAAATGCTTCACCATTATCACTAATTCATGGATTATCATATTTAAGATCTGCATTTATATCTCTGGAGTTTTCACAAATAATAGATTCAAATAGATCTGCCATCTGCCTTTCATTTAGCCACATTGTTAACAGCCTTTCTACCTCATCTAGCACTGTTGATCGTGCCTTACTAGTTTCAGCGACATGTTTAGCAACATTAACTTCCTTATCCAAATCTTTTCTCTGTGAGTCTGTCAAGGTGGGAGATTTCTACATGTTATACATATTAATGAGGTCTGTCACCCAAATGTCACTCTCGTATTTCTTCACAACTTTCTTCTTGTTTTCAATTGATTGCTTTCTTTACTTTTTCTTCTTTTCTTACCTCCTTTTCAAGTTTTTTGGGGGCCTTTTTGTAGTGGTAATTATAGTAATTACATAAATCACTGTCTAAAATCATGTTCACAGACATGTGCAACTGGGCTGCGACTGACACTTGTATATGCTTACACAACATACATTTATATATGTGTTTTTAGAGTTGTGAGTCTTTATTTATGAGCATACAAATGGCAGCATTTGGGTCATAAATCAAGACTTTGGTCATATGTAAAATCTAAAATTCCAGTTGCAACTCAAGTTGTTCATAATTGAGGGTGGTTGTGACTCAAATGATCTATCTGTCTATCTATCTATCTATCTATCTATCTATCTATCTATCTATCTATCATCTATCTCTCTATCATCTAACATGTCCTCTAACAACTTACAGAGTTTATATTATCAATGCTGTAGTTTAAGTTTCAAAAATTATATAAAATTTGTTTTATTCATTCAGTTTGCTATCAGTAAAGTTAACATGAATTATAGTATTTCAAAGGCCTTATCACAACAGATGCCAAATTCCAATGAGATATCATCTGCTGGAAAATTGCATATGATCATACCTGTCTCTTTATAACTTTCAGTGGTTCCCATTTGTTAGGCTAAAGTATAAGTCCTGCAGGATTTTCTGAGTCCCTCACCTACCTTTGCATATCCCTTTCTTAAACATTTCTTCCTTTGTGTCATCTCTCATCTTGCAGCACTATCATGTTAGGATGCCTCTAAATTTTAGCCCTTTACCACTATAACCAAAAGTATGTTGATGATCTTTCCTTTACCAAATATTCTGTAACACTGAAGTGAGGGAAGAAGCTTAGAAAACAGGGTTTTGGTGATAATCCTAAAACTCACATAGCAATGGGAGTTTCATGTCTTCATATCTAAACAGTTGATTCATTCTGATCTTTGTGAATGTATTATTCCTCAGCCCCTACTGTGACATTAGTAAAACTAAGAAATGACTTTCCCTATTCCTGCCAATGTCTCTGACTCTGGATCACCACACTGCCCCTGGCAGGAATGAGGACCCCAGAAATCCCTGTGCCTCTGTTCTCTCTCCATTTTTCATCCTAACACTCATAACCTCAAACTGCTTAACAGAATGCCATAAATATCACTTGTAGGCTGTGAAGATAGAGCTGAGAGAATCCCCATTGCTAAAGAGGAACAAGAGAATAGAAAGGATGCCTCCCGGGCATCACAGGAGGCAACAGGTCTCTGCCCTTTGTAGCCTCAGATCCACAGAGGTGAGGGACTTTGCTTTGGAGAGAAAGCTGTAAAGTGTTGTGTTCCAGAATGGTGGCAGCAGCCACACCAGGTTCTAGAATGGTAGTGGCATAGAGAATTTGTCCCATGGGATCAGGGCTAGAGTGCTCAGTGATCCAAGCATTTGACCCTAATAGCCAAGAGAGAAAAAGTCTGGCTACTGCTTTTGCTGGAAGCATACCTTGGCAATATCCTGTAGGAATGGTTTTAGGTACATGCAGAGTGCAGGAATTCTGAGGTTTAAAAGGCTTCCACCTAGATTTCATAAGGCCTGAAAGGCCAGGCAGGGTGCCCCTGAGAGGGCATTGTGTAAAGTAGAGAACAAGAAACCTAACCTGCTTTGGAAACTCCAGAAGTTTGAAAAACCCAGAAATGTGAATAATCTGAGGAAAGCTACAAAAAGGGAGCAAAATAGGCCTGAGAGAGAAGCCATGGGAGCTACAACAAGCAGAAGTGTCATAGAGGTGGAGCCTCACAGAGCTCACAATTTGCCACAGATTGCTTTGGATGTTCCACATGGAAATGTGGGACTTAATGTTTGCCCTGCAGGATTTTGGACTTGCTTTTGTCTCAATGCTTTGTGTTCTCCTGTTTGTACTGTTTGGAATGGTGATGTTTATCTTGTGCCATTCAGTGTTGGAAGTGTTTAACTTCTGTTTTGTACAGGGGCTCGCAGCTAAGGGTTTGCCTTAAATCATGGAGGAGACTTGGGACTTAGTATTCTCAGCAATGCTGAAACTGTTGGGATTCTTGCAACTTTAGAAATAGACTAAAATATCATTTGTATGATGGGATGTGCATTAGTCTTTGGGGGTCAGGGACAGAATATTATGATTGGTGTCTAACTGCTCCCCCAAAGCCACGTGCAGTCATAGGGCAGCTCCTAAAGTTTGTGATTAATTCATGATCCAAATCTGGGAGTATGGGTGAGCTAAACTTGCTCTGGGTCAGATAATCTGCATGCAAATGCAAGGAGGGAAAAGAGGCTCACTCAAATCTGCAGCCGCAGGTTCTTTGCTCTTTGCTGTTTTCCACCACCATGAACGGCTGCCTTCTTCCATGTGCGTCTCTGCTGTGGAACCAGCTGCACATAGACTGAAACCTCAGAACCTGTGAGCTAAATAAACCTGTCTTTCCTTCATTTTGAATGTCGGGTGTTTGGTCCCAGTAATGAGAGAAAAATAACTGAGACAGAGGTCCTTGCTCATGTTTCTCCAGTAAACCCCCCTCCCAGAATTTAAGCTCATCATCAAGACCTGCACACTCTGCCCTGCCTGCTATTCCTCCCTGACCTCTGAAGCCCTCTCTCAGTCTCTGGGGCTCTTGCTGATTCACTGACACATTCTCCTGAACTAATTTCTTCCTATCTTCACCAAAATCTAGGTATAACCCAAGAATCCTGCTTCACTCAGCCCAATCCATTGACATCCATTTGTATCTCAGGGACTCTGTTACACAGTACCGTTCTCCATGCTCGTCACTGTCATGACCACATTACTGTCCTTTCTTTCTTTTTAACCAGCCATGTCTTTTCAGCCTGCACAGATAGTTTGTGTGATGCATCAGCCTCCAGGGCAGTCACCCCCCACCTCCTGGCCTACTCCTAGCAGTTCTGGAAGACATCAGCCCTGGCGCTGTCTCTCTTTCTAATACTCTGGACCTCCCTCTAGTTCTTCCAGGGCCCATGTAGGTGATATCTCCAGTGTCTTGGCTTCTTTTTGTCTTTGCCCTATCTTCTCCATGACTTTTCCCCTCCATGAACTTTGCAGTGTACAATTATGGCTCGTGCATCCCCCAGAAACCACTTGTTTCCTTTTTATAATGCCACTCTTGCGAAGGTCACTCTGACAAAAAATGCTCCCCACATTCCCACTGTAGCATTTCAACTGTCAACGTTCCTTCTATCCCAGAGAGCTTTACAATCTTCTTTCTTTCTTTCTTTCTTTCTTTCTTTCTTTCTTTCTTTCTTTCTTTCTTTCTTTCTTTCTTCTTTCTTTCTTTCTTTCTTTCTTTCTTTCTTTCTTTCTTTCTTGTCATACCTCATCTTCACTCCCTTCTGAATCCAGTGTAGATGTCCTGTTGCATGATTATAGTTATTGTTTTACCTCCAATGACAAGTCCTTCGACACTTTTACCTCCTTTGTACTAGTTTGAAAAGAAATCCTATGTCAGAAATGCCATGTGATAGACAGATGTTTAAGCAGATGAAGGATGCTGATCAACCTTATTTTAAATTAATAATCACCTCAAACAGATGTTTGGTGCTGGTTGACATTCCCATGCTGTTTCTCAGAACTTGTCACTCCTGAATTCTCCTATATGATTATTTTTCCTTTTCTTCTCTCCTAAACCACCATCACCACCTCTCATCATTGTTCTCAGCCAGTGACCTTCATGCCAATCAACTGAGAAAATGGAATCAAAGAGTCTCTACCTACTGACTATCAGCATTCTTATGGTTGGCAGCTACTGTGGCCAGTATGGTTTAGCTGGTTTCTACCTGCACCCAACTTCTACTAGACCCATCCCATCTCCCCAACATTTGTCTTTTCTTTCAGCTGCTCAGTTACAATTACAGATGATTCACAATGGCATACACATCTGCTGACTATCTTTCAGCCTTTGAAGGAAGCTTTTATTATTTTATTTATTTATTTACTTATTGATTTATTTATTTTGTTACCAGGGATCAAACTTAGGACCTGGCACTTGCCAGGAAGGGTCTTATGGCCTATGAAGCTTTTCTTGACTCAGTTTCCATTTCTTTTACCTCTATGTGTGGATGCACTTTATTGAGTTGGAAAATCCACTGCTCATTAGTTTCTTAAGAATTTTTATCATGAATAGGAAGATGTCAGATTTTTTTTCCCAATATCTTTTCTGCATCAATTGATATAATCAATTGCTAGAACATGCTCCTTATTCACATGTCTCCATCTTGAATAGTGACAGTGTCACCTCTTTAGTGGCCCCAGTCAAAATCCTTGGTGTCAGAGTTGGCTTTTGTTTTTCCTGTGGGTTCTGTATCAGGTCCATCAGGGAAATCTATTCCTTCTACTTCACATTATATTCCCAGCATCTGTCCTGTTCTCACCCTTTGTGCTGCTCCTATTCTAGTCAAAACTACTTATTCTTTACATAACAGTGTCTCTGCTTATCTGTCTTCACACTGTGAGCTGCTAGGTCCAGAAAATAAAGGCTGCCACTCTCAGTAAAATACTGATATTACCTCCTCCACTAATGAACATAAAAATGTGAAGACTTGCACCACTTAAAATTTTATGTGCCATTTATTTTTCTACTTTTGCGATTTCATAAGATAATCTGAACCTTTCATGGAGAACATTCTCAAAGTTCATTTTAATCTTTAGAAGAAATCCTCCAGTCACTCAAGTTAATATTTTGAGTTCTACAATATTGCCTTTTGGTGGTGAAGTAAGTTGAAAACAATTTAAGTGACAGTAGCAGAGGTTGGCTGAGGTTTTTAATGGAGCCATTCAGTTTCCAAGAGTGCATTATAGTTATGAATTCTGTGCATGTGGTAAGAAGGAAGTGGAAATGCCTTGCAATGTCAGCCTATTTATTCTCTCTGGGAAGACAAAATATTTCTCTTTCCTATGAGCCCATCAATCCTCTGCCACTCAGCTCTCTTGGATCTCCACGTGGCAGGGATCACTCAGGCTGTGAGAGTTGTCAGTCCTCATGATCTAAGGGCTGTTCAGAAATATGGATAGCAGCCCCCTCCGTGAGGTTCATCTATCTACCTGACATGCAGATGGCCTGTGCAATGAGCTGCAGTTTCTTATCTTCATGAAAGATGTTTTCCTTTTCCAGTTTATCATTCTTCCTGCCTAGGTATCTTGCTGATGTATTGATGGCTCATCTAGGCAGTGTCTAGTTTTACTGCTTTGTCCTAACATCCTAACTTTCCTAATGTTCATTTTCCCTAGGTTGCTTCAAAAGCAAAAACTGACCTCTTCTGCTTTTGGGCTACTGAGGTTTTAAAAATGTACTTGGCACTTCTTACACTATTGTTACCATGGTTCTTCTTATCGTTGGAAAATATTTTTAAATTCTGTAAAGTCTATTATTACAAACATCAATTTACTCAACACAGATACTTAATCAGTAACTGTTTTTAAAGTTTTTAACTTTATGTATGAAAATGAAAACCTCTGGTAAACATAAAATTATCTTTATGAATCCCATAGCCATTTTTCTCCTTCCTCACTGGAGAATTTACAGAAATTTGATGCTCCAAGAACCTTTCTTTTCATCTTTTCGCTCTCATGTATTTATGAGCAGTGGATGGCTTGACTTTTCTCTTTCATTTCATTCTCCTGATCATTTTTTGTGTCTCACCTTTATACTGTGCTGTTTTTGTCCCCCACCCGTTCTTGAGATAAGTGGGACAGTACTTAAGAATTTTCATTCTTTTCAGTTATTTTTTCTATTCCTGAACTTTATTTTTCTATACCATTCTATAATATGTTTGTAAACCTCTGTAGGATTTTGATGGGAATTTCAGTGAATTAATAGCTGCCTTCCTAGCTAAGAAAATAATATATCATGCTTGATTAGGTCTTTATAATAATGAGCATTCCTGTTTCATTTCTAATGTTTTATTTAAAAAGATTAATGCTTAGGTGACAGAATTTTTAAAATTCCAGTTGAGAAAGACCACCACGAAGTAAGCAAAAAACAACAACAACAAAAAGGAACATGTATCTGCCTCAGTGAGATATTTGGGGTGTCAATACATTTAAAATGTCTTTATTGAGGAATAGTGTGCTAGTGCTTTCTGCTGCTATAACAAAGTAGCTGAGATTGAGTTTTCTGAAGTAGAAGCTTTAGTTAACTCACATTTTCAGAGGTTGACAATCCCAGATTAGAGAGCTTCATCTGGTCACCACTAAAGAAGCACCCCTTGCCAGAGAAGCGGGAAAAAGCTGCGTGGAGAAGGGACAATGCATGTGGGGCATCCTTGCTTGACAACAACCTACTCTTTTGAGAGCTATTTCCATGACACCAGCATCACTCCCTTCAAGGTTGACACCATTGGTGACATAGCTGTCTTCCACTTGATTCTAACTCTTAAAAGCTCTACCACTTCTTAACCTCCCCATGCTGGTCTTGCTTCCAGCGCAGTGACCCCTGGGGACACAGTCTAACTGTACCCAAGCATAGTAATAGCATTAGCATGAAAAGTGCATACATTTAGAGTGCCCAATGTGATCAGCTTGATACATGAATAAAAAATTCTCTTGTTCTATGCTACAAAGCCACGAGTATCACCACAATATGGATAAATCCAGCTGCAGCAAAATTCTTTTTAATTTTTTAAACCCCTTCTATTTTAAAGGTAGTAAAAAAGTACAGAATTAAAAATGATGCAGAATTTCAAAACAAGAAGATAGGATATTAACAATAGTTATATTGCATATTGTTATACTCAAAGTAGTTGTTCAGATTATCAGATATAGGCAAGCACAATTGATAAAAAAAATTAAGCTTTAACTGCCTTTCAGTAAACCAATAGAAATGAGTACTACAATTATCTTAGCTGTCATTCCCTTTCCTTTTTATTTTCTTTCCCTCATCCCAGTCATTCTTTCATTTTGAGCAATTTCTTATCCTTTTACAAAATCTATTGTACCTTTCCATTTTGTTTACTTTTCCCATTTTTCATACCAGAGAGAAAACATGTTTGACCATATAGGTCTGATTTATTTTACTTATGAGTATGGTCTCTACTGGTATTCATTCACTGATAAAAGTTTCAAGTTTATATATTCTTTATAGCTGAGTAATATTCCGTTATATAAATATGCCACATCTTTTTTTTACCCATTCCTCAGTTGATGGGCACTTGGGTTTTTCACAAGATTTAGATATGGCTAACTATGCTGCTATAAAATTGGGTGCACATCTATTTCTGTGTCATATTTTCAGTTCTTCTGGAAAAATAGCCAAGAAGGGAATAGCTGGGTTGAAAGGGACCTATAATCCTAGTTTGTTGAAGAGTCGCCACACTGATTTCCATAGTGATTGTATCAGTCTACACTCCCACTAACAGTGGAGAAGTGTTCCTTTTTCCCCACAGCCCTTCTAGCATTAGTTATTGGCTAACTTCTTGCTGACAGTCATTCTTTCTGGGGTGAGATGGAACCTCAGTGTTACTTTAATCTGCATTTTGTGAATGATCAGTGCTGCTGAATACTTTTTCGTGTATTTACTTGCCATTTGTATTTCTTCATCTGAGAAGCATGTGTTCATCTCAGATTCCCATTTTTGGATTGGTTCTTTGAATTTTGGGGCTTATTATTTAAAAAAATTATTAATGTGTTTTAGTCAGAAGTCCTTTGTCAGAGGGACAGTTGGCAAAGATTCTTTTGTCAATTTGTGGGTTTTCCTTTTACTCTGTTGGTGATTTCTTTTGATGTACAAAACTTTTCAATACAAAGAGATCCCAGTTATTTTAATAGGGATTACATTGAATTTGTAAAGCAATTATGGAAGTATGTCCATTTTTACAATTTGATTCTTCCTATCCATGGACAAAGAATATCTTTCCATTTTCTGAGATTCTCTTTGATCTCTTTTCAGAGTACTGCAAATTTCACTGGAAAGATCTTTTTCCTCTTTTGTGAGACTGATTCCTAAGGTATTTCATCTTTTCTGGATGTCATTGTGGAATGCATGATTTCCCTAATTTCACTTTCAGTGAGTTTTTTATTTGTGTACATGATGCTATTAATTTTTGAGTGCTGACTTTATATTCTGCTATGCTACTGAATTTGGTTATTAAATGTAGAAATATCTTGTAGAGTTTTGGGGTCTTATATGTAAACTATCATGGCACCTGTGAATAATGATTTCACTTCTTCCTTTTCTATTCTTATTCTGTTTATTTTTCTATCTTATCAAATTCCTCTGGCTAATATTTCCAGAACTATACTGAACAGAAGGGATAACATGGACACCTCTGTTTTATTACTGATTTTAGACTGAAAACTTTCAAGATTTGTCCATTTAGTATGATTTTGGCTGTTAGTTTCTTATAGAAAGCTTTTGTCAGGTTAAGGTTAATGCCAACTACTTCAATGTTCTGTATTTTTTTTATCATCAGTGACTGTTGGACTTTATCAAAAGCTTTTTCTTCATCTAATAAGATGATCATGTGATTTTCATCTTTGGTTCTGTTGATGTGGTATATTACATTTATTCGTTTGCATATATCAAACCATCCTTGTATGCCTGGGAAGAATTCCACTTGGTCATGGTGAATAATCTTAATGATTTGCTGCACTTTTTGCTAGTATTTTATTGAGGAGTTTACATCTATCATTATTAGGGTGGTTGAACTGTAGTTTTCTTTCTTCATTGCATCTTTATCTAGTTTTGGTATCAGGGTAATATTGCCACCTAGAATGAATCTGGGAGAATTACTTCCCTTTCACTTTCATTGAAGAGTTTTTGAAGTACTGGTGTTAAATCTTTTCTCAACTTCTTATAGAATTCAGCTATGATCACATCAGAACCTGAGCTTTTCTTTGTTGGTAGCTTCTTAAAAAATTTTTTTATTGATATATTTGGTAGAGGGGTCTTGCTATGCAGCTCAGAGTCATAGTGGTCTCCTGTCTCAGCCTCCCCAGCACTTGGATTACAGGCATGTAGTAGCTGGCATAACAATACCTGGGTTCTGGGACAGCATGACATTGGTACCAGGGATCTAATGCAGATCCTTGTACATGCTAGGCAGGTGCTTAGACCTCTGAGCTATCTCCTTAGCCATTTGTTGGTAAGCTTTTGATTACATTTTCAATTTAATTGGCTGATATTGGGTTTTCAGGAATTTTACATCTTTTCAACTCGGCTTTGGTAATTCATGTGTATCTAGGAACCTCTAGTTTTTCCATCCTTTTGAGAGCAAAGATTTTCAAAGTACTGATGACCTGAATTTCTACAGGATCTGTAGTGATTTCACCCTTGTCATTCCTTATTACTTGAGTTTGAGGTTTTTTTTTTTCCTTTTCTTGATATGGTTGGTGAGGAGTTTATCAATTTTATTTATTCTTTCAAAGAACCAACTCTTTGATTCATTAATTGTATTCTTAGTCTCCATGCATAAATTTCTGCTTTGCTCTTTGTAATTTTCTGCTTTCCCTGAGTTTTGGGCTTGACTTGGTCTTCTCTTTTTAGGAGCTTGAGGTACAGCATAAGATCTTTCACTTAGGATAGATCTGTTTTACTGATTTTAGAAAATGCCACTATAAATTTCCTTCTGAAGGCTTCTTTGATTTTGTTTCACAGGTTCCAGTAAGTTGTATCTGTATTTTTGTTTGATTGTAAATATTTTTTAATTCCTTAATTTTATCTGTAGCCCAGTAAGCCTTAGCTTCTAAAAGTATGGAAAATGAAGTTAACATTTCTTCTTTAATATACTTATGGCTAATTGTGTTGAGTTGTACCTTTAGAAATGAGAAGAAAAAAATCTTCTTTAAAAAAGAGAAATGTAGAGGGTCAAAAAGGCAGACCCAGACATCTCAGGAGCAATATGTTTACTTTTATGTAATTAGCTCTTTCTGCCAAAAATTGTAAATGACCTGATAACCTGCGGTCTTCACAGGCCAACCACAGGCAGGTTGAGGGTAAATTGTTCTCATTTTAAAAAAGGAGTGACGAACATAGAGTATATGCCTTGAAGGGAATTGCAGGCTAGTTATGGGTTATAAATTCACTTTTCTCTTCTTTCCCAGAATCTGCAAGACCACTGATAAAACTAGTAGATCAATCTTTATTACTGTGTAACAGTATTCACTTCAACTAAATGAATATGCAGCTCAATTTTAGTGTGATGTGGTGTGGCAGGTAAGGCGGAGAGTGAGGGAAGTCTCTGTGCTTAAGGATGTAGGCATCTGGAGGACAAACAGAGTGGCCAATCTGTAAACAAAGCTTCCAGGAAAAACGTTTTTTTTTCCTTTCAAAACCAAAGCATTTGTTTTGAGTAATTGCTGAAATTCTCAAGATGAACTGGATGCTGCAAGAGCTGCTCTCTTGGGCTTAGGTGTTGCTCCTTCACAGAATACACACCTGAATCTGCAATATACAACTTTTAGGTGCCTCATTTGACCAGTTCCAGTTATATTCCACCTTTTAGCCTTGTACTTCAATTATACTTTCTCTGTGCTAGGTGGCATAGCCACATTTGTCACACTCGACTTTGCAAGGTGGTAGCCCTTAGAGCCCCAGTGGTGCCACAATGTGTGCATCTTATTCCAACACTTTCCAAAGGATGACTTTCCCTTCATCATCTCTCTTGTGTTACCAAGACCAAAGAGCCCAAGAAAGGCCTTGATGGATGCAAGGAAGATGAGGGAAGGTGACTCTAGGTAGAAGAGATAAAGGAAGGGGAGAAGAGAGGCAAAGCAGTTGGTAACTCACCCTTGGCCCTGCAGCGCCAGGCTCAGCATATTGGGCCCCTGCTGTGCACATTCAGTGTGGCAGGAAAGCTCACTCAATTCTGGATTGGGCGGGCTTTGGTTGCCAGGGACAGCAGGCATGAGTCTAGTAAGATGTTGTGACCACAGGATATTATATTGTGATTCTATAGCTAATTTGGGGGTTAGTGCATAAAAACTGAGAGGATAGGAGCTGGGGATCTGTGAGGAAGGCACTGTGGTCCATAGTGGGGTGAGAAATTTTGTGGGAAGGAAGCAGCAGATGAGCAAAAGCAAGTACAATCACTGGAAAGGGTAGCAAGGACTGATGAAAAATGAAGGTACTCTTCACTCTGTTGGTCATTTATTTTGATGTGCAAAACCTTTCCAACAAGATGAGATCCCAATTTGTTCTCTGAGGTTTTTCCCATGCAGTTTCGTTTTTGTTCATAAACTCTCTGCCTCGTCCTATGTCTTCAAGATTTCTTCCTACTTTCTTCTCTTTTTGTTTTTTTTGGGACCAATTTTGTATGCTTATATCTGACAATTTGAACAACTAATTTGAAAACAATATGCAATATAGCACTGATTATGGAATTTCTATCATTTTGTTTAGTGAAATTCTGTATTGTTTCTAACTTTTAAAAAACTGTTTATTCTCTTAAAGAAAAAGCTGGGCTGACCAGATAGCTCAGTGGATTAATGTGCCTGCATAAGGAGAGCACAGAGGTCAGGGTTTGATCTTTGGCATGTGTTGCCAGCCCTCTCCCTGGGGCTCCCTGAGACTGTGATTGAGACTGATGTGGTGGCATATGCCTGTAATTTCAGCTTTTGGGGGACTGAAAACAGGAGAATCACTAAGAGTCTGATATGGTTAGTCAGAACCTGTTGACCCTGTAGAACCTATCCCAAATACAAAGAAGAAGAAGAAGAAGAAGAAGAAGAAGAAGAAGAAGAAGAAGAAGAAGAAGAAGAAGAAGAAGAAGGAAGAGGAGGAGGAGAAGGAGAAAAAGAAGAAAAAGAACAAGAAGAGAAAGAAAGAAACAAAACCAGAGCTGTGGGCGCAGAGCTTTTCCTTTTAAAGAAAACCTAGATCCTATCACTGGACAAGTGGTTAAGATAAGTCTCTCACTGCTGGTATCAGTTTGCTCATCTGTAAAAGAGAAGTGATTGTCTTCCTTATAGGAAACACTTGGTTAAAATATCTTTTGAATTCTAAATTGCTGTCCACATTTATGTTCTTACGCTTTCATCATTCTGAGGCTTTTTCCTGAATTCTTCATTTAACAGATATAGGTATTTATTCAGTGCCTATAACAGGCCAGGCATTGTTTCAAGTTCTGGTACCCAAGTAGTGAATAGAACAAATAAGTAGCCTGCCCTCATGAAGCACAGAGCACAGTGGAGGAGTGACAAGATGCAAGGTGTGAAGGTAAACTGTACTGACTGCTGACAGCAATGGATAGTGAGGAGAAAATGAAGAGAAAAGGGAAAGGCCAAATGATGGGAGATTTTTATTTTTTTTTTCTCTTTTTGAGACAGGGTCTCGCTATGCAGTTCAGGCTGGCCTTGAGCTCACTTTTGTAGCCCAGGCTGGTCTTGAACTCACATTGATCCTCCTGCCTCAGCCTCTCAAGTCCTGGGATTACAGGCATGTGCCACCACTCCTGGCTCTAAATTTTAAATGAGATGTCCAGAGCAGATATTCACTGTGATCAACTGGAAGAAGGAGAGGGTGGCATGCAGATATTTGGGAAAAGAGTTCTTGATAGAGAAAGCAGGACCTGTAGGGTCCTGAAGCAATGGTGTACTTTTGGGTTAGAGTAAGAACTTTGACTTTACCCATAGTGAAAGGGGAAATTACTGCAAGATTTTAAGCAGAGGGAAAGCTTGGCTTCTAGTTTTTGTGGCACTTGGGATTGAACTCAGTAGTGTTTTACAAATGAGATACAGTCCTCATGTCCCATCTGTTTTATATTTTGAGACAAGTCCTGGCTAAATTTCCCAGGTGGGACTTGCGAATCTTCTGCCTGAGTCTCCCTGAGTACTAGGAATACATTTGGTTTTAATTGGACATTTCTGGCAGTAAATTGAAAAGAGATGCAGGAGATAAGGACAGAAAAAGGGAGAGCAGTTTGGAAACTTTGAAATGACCCAGAGAATACACTACACACAAGTGTTGTGGCAAAGGGACTGTGGTGTGGCAGGAATTCACAGCTTTGATGTTTTCAAGGTTATCTGACAATATTGGAAATGGATCCCAGTAGAGTATAAGAGAAAGAAATTCAAGAATTATTTCAGACCTAATGGGATGTTTCTTTAATTGATTTAATAGCTTGCCGAGGAAACTGAATTCAGTGGGAATATTACTAACTTCATTTTTTTAAAAGGTCAGGAAACCCCTCCCTGGTGCTTTGAGAAAACTCCTCAGGTTCCTGATTTAGAAGAGAGAGAGTGAAGAGAAGAAGGAGAAAGAAGGAAGAAAAAATCCTTGTGGAGAGAAACACTCCCCCCCCCACCCCCCAGCTTGACTGAGCCTAACCTTTGTGTTTGGTACTGGTATGTTTTTCTTGCACCTGGCCACACCAAAATGCACTCTCTTGGCACTGACTGGCAAGATGGTATTGGGTAGTTTGTTTCTGAAAAGTGACTTGCCAACTGAACATACGGCATACGGGTTCTCGGTAGCTCGCCTTTCCTTGTGGAGTTGGATTCCAGGCTCTTCTCCTCTCCAACTAAAAAGGAAATAAAAAGGAGCAAAACTCAGGGGCAAAGTTTATTCAAGAGAGCAAAAGTGCAAAGTGGGAGAGAAACTTGTTCTGCAGAGCAAGCCTGGGCTGAGTAAATAGAAAAAGAGGGAGAGAACAAAGATAAAAGTGCACAGTGGGCATCAGGGATACAGCTCAGCAGTGCAGCACTTTTATGGCAAGCATGAGGTCCTGAGTTCAATTCCCAATACAAGGAAAAAAATTTACACGTTGTATCTGGGAGACACAGCCTGGGCTCAAGAATTATGATAGTCAGTTATTCCATTTTAGACATGTTATAATTAACCTGTAGGCATCTATAAATAAAGAATAGTGCTTGCTTTTCTCACATGATTCATTGCTTTATTGTCCTATTCCTAGCATACTTACATCACAGGAAAACGACCATTCCAATAGAGCCTATTGCATAAATGTGCATGCAGTTGAGACTACCAGGTGTATTAGATGCTCTCCAGGGGAAGCGCTAGATTCCGATGGACTTGGAACCAACTGCTTCCCTTCACTTTGACTTCCTCCTAATTTCTCTAAATCATCATAGTTTAAAACTATGTAAATTCATTCTTGATGTACTTCTGTGCACCAAAGAACGACTATAATGTTAAGCGGGCTCTTTTCTGCTATGAAACAGCTGAGTCCAAACAACTAATTATCTGATGAAGTCGTCATTCTAATTTGGTTATTTGTGGAAATACCCAGAACAGTAATGGCCTATTTACTTTGCACTAATAAAGTGTTGAGCTTGGCTTGAGCTAACAAATTTGTTAAAAGTATTTTTATCATGATAGAGGATATTTGCATTTTTTATTTTTATAATAGTTAATTTTGGAACCATTTCTATTATGAAAGCTTGTAAATGTTACAGAAAAACTTAAATAAATGGTTATGGTTAGAAGGCTCAAATATTAAAACTATTTTTTCCCTTGTCAAAATTATTTGACTTTCTTTCATTATTTTTCCAAACCAGACTTTAGGATCTGGAGAAGGAACTGAGGTCTTATTGTCCTTGAAAAAAGAGCATGGCTTTAAATCTGATTGGAATCCAAGAAAAGTTGGGTTGGTTTCGTTACTCTTCGTTACTCTTCTCTCATTGCTGGGACACACACCCAACACTCAAAATAAGGGAAGGAAAGGTGTATTTAGCTCACAGTTCCTGGAGGTTTCAGTCCATATTCATCTGGCTCCAAGGCACATGGCAGAGGGCAACCTTCCATGGTGACAGCTAGGAGCAGGAGCACTGGGAGAGAGCTAGCAGCAGCTCAAGCAGCTAACTTCTCTTCCTCCTTACATTGAAATTCAGATCACCTGCTCCAGGGGAGGGGCAGCACCCATTTTTATAATAATCAATTACAAATTCCAGAAGCCACCCCACGACTGTATGAGGCTTTGGAGGGGGGGAACGACACCTGTACACAAACCATAACAGGGGCTTTGTTCCTGTACAGACAAATTCCCCTTGGGCTTAGCTTGTAACCTCTCTCCTCCTCGATGTCCTCGTTCCTAAGGCAGAAATGGCGGGGCTGTGCCTTACGGAGCTCACGGGGCTGGATTACAGATCCAGCGAGACCACATATATGAAATCATTTTTTATAGGTAGAACTTTTATAGGCTCGGCCTTCATGTACCCTTTTCATGAGCACGCAGACCTCAGGGCAGCTCCGGAGAAGCCCTGAGAACCTGACGACACGGCCGTGGGCAAAGCTGCGCTTTATTAGGCTTGGGCTCACAATTAACTTAGAGCCGAGGAGCTGTTGGAGCCGGTGGTGCAGTCTCTCAGGGTTGCGTTTACCGCTCAGCAGACACAGGCAAGGGAGAGGGGAATGGCGTTGGCTGCTGCCCCTTGAGGCGCCCCTGTCCTAGGCGGGCGAGCTCCGTCCTGCGGGGCCTGTGTCAACCCATCCACTCAGGCGAACGGGAGTGTGCTGGAAGATTGAGTTTTGTCTGGATTTTTTAATATTACAAAATAAAACATAGGACAACAATATGCATTGTATCAATTATTGGGAATGTACTAACGTGTTTTGAAACTGTTGCATTGTTATTTCTTATCAAAAGTAATAAAAAATAAGATGGATATTGGCTAGAATAGAGATAACTGAAAAACAAGTAAAGTGAAAGTCAAGCTGGGGAATGAAGGGCGATCATGAAGCTATGGGAAACTAGAGAAAAGTGCAGAAGAGAAAGAATAAAGTAAGAATGGGATTGTTGAAGTCGGCCAGGAAAATTAGAGATTATTCACTCCTATGCAAATATGCTTAATTTTAGAGACGTAAACTGAGGAAAGGTGAAGCAGAGATGAATAGGTTAGAATAAAAATATGGGTAAAAGACAAACTTTCCATAAAGGAGAATGAACTGGAAACAAATTAGAAAATAAACGAATAAAAATAGAAATAAAAAATAAAACACTTCCATTTTAACTTGTAAAGTAATTTAACTTTTTAAAGACAATGTATCTGTGTTCCTTCTAAGAGAACTGAGTAGTTTCAGTCAATATAAATATCTATAATAGTAAACAAACAAACAAATGAAATGGAAAGAGTGATTACTTCTTTGAAGGTGAAAAGTAGGGAAATTTTCTTGTCCTGCCAGCTAAGGCAAGCTGGACTCTTTCTGCTTGATTGCTGGGAATTTCTTTCTTTCTTTTTTTTAACCCAGCCCATTTCAAAGTTGCATTTGATTAGAAGATAATTAATCAAGTGACCCCACCTTAGTCTCTTTGTGCTGTTGTACCAAAATACTGCAGCTTGGGTAATTTATGAGAAGAAGAAGCATGTTTTTCCTGTCTGGAAGTGGGAGGGCCAGCACACAAGTGCTGTCACTGGTGCCTGGAGAGAGCTGCCTTCACTCCCAAGAGCATCCATGCTGCATCCTCGGGTAGACAAAGAACAGAAGAGCAAGAGCCCAAAGCCTGGGGAAGCTTCTCTTAGGAGGGCCTTAGCTGTGTGATTTACATGTGGAATGTCCACCCGAAGTCTCCTGCATTCAAAGGTGGGGCTTTGGGAAGGCAACTAAATCATGCAGGTACTATACTCGGCTAGGAATTAGTCCAGCAATGACTTCGGGGTTGATTGTGCTATTGGGGCCCCAGTGAGGTGGGCCCCTGGGTGGTGACCTGGAAGGGTGTACATTGTCCCTAGCTCCTCAGTTCTCTCTCTACTTCCTGACTGCCATGGATTGGACAGCTTTCCTCTACCATGCCCTTACCCCTTCTCCTTTCTGCCCGAGAGCCAGTCACCATGGACTGAACCCACTGGGAACCATGAACCAAATGAACACCTGAACCCAATAAATGTCTCCTCCTCAACTTTCGAGCCTTGAATAGTTTTTCACAGTGCCAGGAAAGAGACTAATACACTAGAGCTCTGGTGACCAAATCACCTCTTAGTGTCCTGTTTTCTTAGTAGTACTAACACATCATTGGTGAATAAATTTCAACCGTGAATTCTGAAGGAGACTTAAATATTCAAATCACAGAAGACTTCATTCAGGTTGGTCTGACCTGCTTCATCCTAGTGTATGCATGGAGTCCACAGTGGCCTTCCACCTACTTTGTTGATCATCACTGTTAATTCTTACTTGTATGTGCACGACAAAACACCTTAGATTTACTTCAGATCTTGTTCTCTGTCAAACTGTATCTTGGTCTCTTGTGGAGTCAGAACTGACAGAGGAGCTTACCTCTTCTGGACAGGAGCCTCATATCCCTCTTTGTTTTGGATGTGGATCAGCATCAGCTAGATGTAAACTTGCAGAGTTTCCCATGGTGCTGGGGATCAGGAAAAGCTGTATAGAACTAGGCCGATGAGATCAGAAAACTTCTAACGTGGGGAGACAGCAAGAGACTGTCACAAGCTATGTGTATCTAGATATTCAAAACTACAACCCAAGGAGTAATGCAACTGCGTTTATGAGCAGCTCTGTAGACCCGCATGTTGTCTCCGAAGCCTTCCCTTTGTCCTAGCCGTAAACCTACCTGACATTACCAGGTACGAGGAATGTGTACTCAGGGAAAAAAATAGCCTCCCTCACAGAAGAGGGAATGCACATAGTGGGAGACATTTCAGAATTTCTTTATGTGCAGAACAATTGAGACTCAGTCAAACAAAGAATGTTCACTCTCTAATGAGGGCTTACTCTACTAAAATCTTGACAAAGTTGGAGACCAAGATGTCTCTCCAATTAGTGGCC
Organism: Capromys pilorides; assembly: GCA_004027915.1. Lineage (NCBI taxonomy): Eukaryota > Metazoa > Chordata > Mammalia > Rodentia > Capromyidae > Capromys > Capromys pilorides. The sequence goes on from PVKN010005906.1 coordinate 25,948, forward strand.
TTTGTAAGTATTTTGCAGTTGGAGCTTCCAGCATTGTGTCATAGATCTGGCTGCTCTCTTTCTCTGTGTCTCTCTGGAAGCTCAGCAGGGGTCAAGGGTGCTCTGGCCACTTCCCTGTGGCCTGCCTTGGGTGAATGCTGTGCAGTCTCCACTAGGTGAAGCAAGTCAAAACAAGGAAAGAAATGCTTAGCTTCCTGTAGGATCTCCACATGATCCCTTCTAACTGGTCCTGTTGGTTACTTTCCAAATCAGTGAACAACACCTAGTGGTTATATATTGCTGAGGTTTTTGGGGAGGTATCTATATATAAGCCAGAACATTGGTAAAACTAGAAAGATGAACATTAACTTTTGTAAGATTTGGGCTAAGGGAAATAGAAGCTGATTATTAACTCACAGCTTCTTTATGTCTTATCTCCTCTTCCAGTTTGGGATGAAATAGAAAAACCCAAACCTGTACCTCTGTTCATCCCGGGACATTCTGCTTCAGGAAGCTCTTCTAGCCTTCCCTGGGAGCTGCTTCTACTGGGGCTTACCTGGCACCTTCCTTCTGTTCTGCCACAAAGCTTTCTTCTCTGCCTGCCTGCGAGTCTTGCCTCAGCCACAGGTGATGGTGGCTGACTCCCTGGGTACAACAGCCTCAGAATATAGTCTTCATTTTTCTCTTTTGATTATTCTTTGTTATTCAAGTGTTTTGAGAACTTCACAATGACTCACTGGCTTGAATTTTTAAACGGGGTTTCCCAGTGTCACAGAATAAAAGTTGTACTTGTTATAAATCAACTCACCTACAAATGAGACATTAATCAGCCATTGTCCACTTTAATAGGACAACTGACTAACTGAAGCTTGATTAAAAAGTCTTTCTACTAGGGAAGATTTAATTTTTAAAATATTATATAAATTTGGAGGTTTAAATCTTAAAATGTTTACCTTTATCTAGCTTTATTGAACTATAATTGACAACTAAAAATTGTATGTGTTCAGTGTACAATGTGAAGTTTTGATATACACATACCTTATGAAATGATTATTATAACTATGCTAATTAACCTGTTACTTCAGACAATTATTTTTGTATGTGGTGAAAAGATATAAGATATATTGTCTTAGCAATTTTCAACTACATCATGCATTAGTTGCAGTGACTAGGTTGTACAATAAATCTCAAGAACTTGTTTGTGCTGTCTAATTGAAATTCAGAACATTTAACTTAAAGTTAAGCCTCCAAATATTCAAATAAAACCCTTTGTAACTGTATCAAAGTTACTGAGCTGAGGGTAGAGCTGAAATTTAATTGTTTTTGTTTATTTATTTATTTTTAAATTTTATTTATTTATTTATTTTGGTATAGGATCTCACTAAGCAGCTCAGACTTGTAGTGATCCTCTTGTCCTAACCTCTCCAGTGCTGGGATTACAGGATTGTGACACCATGTCTGGTTTCAGTGGTCAGCACATCATGCCCAAGGTTCTGGAGCTGCCATTGCATGCAGTACCAGGGATCGAACTCAGACCTTGTATTGCTGAGCTCTGCCCCAGCCTTAATTGTCTTTGTTTAAACTAGAAGAATCTTGGCCAACCAAAGAGCTCATGGGAGAGCAGATTGGTTCCCAGATTATGTGCGTGATCACCTTGAAAGGTTCTACAGAGGTCCAGTGAGTTTTGAGCTTGGATGGCACATGAATCCCAACAAAATAGGAGGTGTTTTTTCTTCTCGAGAGAAAAGCAAGTACTATGGGGCCATTTGGCTATCTTAGGGATGACTCTGAGCACCAGGTTACATTTTTCTAGCCATCCATTCATCATTCACTCATTCAACAAGTATCCATGAGTCCTCTAATATGTACTCAGTGCTAAGAGGATGTTTGTGGGTTAAAGAAGTGAGTTAGGGTCAACTTAACCTTCAACTTTGTACTACGTCAGAGAAGGGAGCGTGCATGTTGGTGCTGTATAGATAAGACTGGCTCAAAACACTTAAGTCTACAAGTACAATTGGGTAGGCCATTTCCTTTACCATTTGGGCCAGTGTACCCTAGAATCACTGGTAGCCAGAAGACTGCGCATGTCTGATCTCCTCAATTCTACTATTCCTAATACACAGATATTAATGTTTTATAATCTCTTAGACCAGAACTATATAGAGCTGACTCGGCAGGGAGTTTTCTACAGCCTTGTTCAATTATTTATACAGTTAAGACGAACCAGACTCAGTTTCGCTCAAGTAGCCAATTAAATTGTTCTGCTGCTCTGATCATCATATTGTCACAATTGTTTGCTTTCAGACATAAATTTGTCTAACAAGAGTCATTTGAGGCAGTTTTTTTCCCCCAGGAGTTATGGTGTTAAAAAGAATAGAACACATGCTCTTAGTTGGAATTAAGAAAATAATAAAGTTGGGACCAGACATGTAGCTCAGTGGACTAAAGCACCTGCAAGCAGGCTCGGGGGCCAGGCCTGTAGGGCACACTGAGATGGCAATTGAGACTGGGTGTGGTGGCATGCACCTGTAATCGCAGCTCTTGGGAGGCTGTAAGTAGGCGGATCACCGTTACTCCAATCTAGTAGTGAGACCCTAAACACCTTGTAGACCCTTCCCTAAAATACAAAAAAAAAAAAAGAAGAAGAAAAGAAAAAAGAAAATAATAAAGTATTCAATGTTTTCATACGTTCAAACATAACTTTTAACCTAAAATACAGAAATTTAGAGATGGAGAAACTAAAATAGCTAACTTATCCCCATCAATATATTTGGAAATACTGAAATAGTGGCTTAAATTTCTTAGTAGGTGGCACAGTCAGGCCTTCAGGCCAACCTCTGGACTCCAGTGATAGCCTTTGATCCAGTATGGAGGATGTCACGGAGGGCCTTGGCCAGGCAAGTGCTCAACTGCTGAGCTACATCCTCAACTTTTCCATAAGAAAATACTGGTCTCATACCACTGTATTAAGTAACTCATAATGCCGTCCTGTATTTAGATTTTTCATGATCGTGTGCCCAAATCCTGCTTTGCAACAGAGTTGTGAATGACAAATTACCTATCACCACTGTGTGATGACTGTTAGTGATAATTTGCTCATGGAATGTTCTATTTTGCATTTGTATCTACTGAATATTCACTTAGGTGAATTGCTCACTCATCTCTATTTTTCTATTGCTCCTGAGCAGCTCTTAGTTTTGTAACTTTATTTAACAAATTAAACTATGTCTGATGACTTGCTGGGGTAAAACCATGAACCATGGCATGAGCACAGAGCACATGCACACTGGCAAGACATCCTCCGGGAGGATGATATTAAGAGATGTTGGGCAACTCAGAGCATTCATTATGGGATAAACCAGAGAAGAGAGTGAGTTAGCTATCACGTCTACCTCTCAGCAGTCTGTCGTATTAGCAACTCTCCCAGAGGCATCCTCTGTCCTGCCTGCCAGAAGCTAGTGTTTGCAATGCCCCAAAATATTTTTGGTTGTCACAACTGGAGATATTCTTGGTATCTACTGGGTAGAGGCGATGCTTCTAAACACTTTACAAAGCCCAGAGACAGCTCCACCAACGAAAGAATTTCTGGCCCCAAACAGCAATAATCAATAATTAAAGCAATAAAACCAAACCCTAGAATCTGTTTGTCTATCTATTCATCTATCTATGTTTCTATCATCTATTATCTAACTCTAATCTATCTCTATCATCTGTCAATGATCTATCTAATCTATCTACC
>PVKN010005907.1:0-23902 GCA_004027915.1 Capromys pilorides
CATACAAATGCAAACAACATTAATCTAATATTGCATAGAGCAATCTTAAAATGTATTATGAAGAGAGCAATCTATGAATAATTTTACAAAGCCTATATTTAAACAGGCATCTCTATTCCTATATGGGAGTAAAGTTTAGTAAAACAATACATAAAAGACATTCATTGTGCTACACAAAATATGCACAGAAAGGGCAGAATATGTTAAGTGAATAAATTATAGTTATAATGAGCTATTATAATACAGAGACGGAAAGAAACCTTTGTCACAGCCTTAGCAGAAAGTAAACATAAAATGTGACATAGTTTATGACATTTTAAAAACATTCTTAAATATTATTTCTGCTCTTACACTCCCTTCTCTGCTTACACTGTTTCTTGTCTATTCAGCGCTCCATCAACTGCAGATTTTAAGTCAAATAAATGATGGCACACTTGAGAGTTGAAAGAAATCACCCAGCTGCCTGTCTTTATCCCTAAGTTGGCACAGGACCTGCAGTGCAAATAAAAGCACACAGCTGTGTAAGGCAGAGATAACGTCTACATGTATCCGTGGAGAACTGATCGATGGCGGCTATCCCAGCCCACATCACTTGCAATCCTAGTCTTACCACACTGACAACCCTCCAGAGAGCCTGGCCTCAGTTTCTAGCCTCTGTCCACCCCACCTGCCCTCCCCTACTCTCTCTCTGGGCAGCTCACATGTGTGTTCACACCTTGCACCTCATCATCAAGGACAACAGCTCTACTGAGTAGCTTCCAAAAGCCCCTCTGGATGGCACTACTCCTTCCACCTCTTCAGCTATTGTCAAACTGTCCCTCTGTGTCCATCTCTTACTTATGGCCCTCATAGCCCTGCTTTCCTTTTACTCTGCAAGCTCTATTTTGGTCATGCTGGCCTCCTCAACACCCCAACACTGGTCAGTCATCCCGTAGCTGGTACCCTTGCATCCAGGAACTGCTTGTCCTTGTTTACCAGTTGCTTTGCCTTCTTCTCACACTCATCAATTATAACTGTCTGTTGTATTCTAACTTCAGGTTCATGAATATTAGTCAGAAAAGAACCAAATAATGCAAAACCATTAAATCAGTGGTTCCTTTTTGTTACTCATTCACTTGGCCACTATTTTCCAAGAAAGGATGAGCAGTAGTGCTATGTGGTAACTCATTTTATAACGACTGATCTTTGCTTTGTATTACAATGTCCTCGGAATGTCCCAAAACATGGGAGCACCCAGTCATTGATTCCACCCAGTGCCACCTCACTGCAGATGACTTCCTCCTCTCCAGTTATAAGATTAGGGTCATTCTGTTTCCACATTCACTCCTTTCCACCCTACTGGAACTCCTCTAGACTTATTGTGGGGTCAGAGGTATTAGACTTCCCCTCTACAAACTCATCCCTCTCTAATGAAGCCTCTTTTCTCCCATCTCACTGGTGCCATGTGCTTGTGTTGTGCGTCATCCTACGAGATGCTAAGGATAAATTCAAGTAAGCTGCCACATTGCAACTGAGAAGCTCACCAGTGAGGGCAAGTTGGTAACCACATGCGCGTGCATACACACACACACACACACACACACACAATGGGGGGCCATCACTTCGCTTCCACCTTGGACACATGGAAGTGTGAAAGGGAATATGAAAAATAATCAAGAAGGTAATAGAAAAAACAAGATATACCTAAGTACAGTGACATATGCCTATAATCCTAGCTCCATGGAGATTGAGGCAGGGGAATCACAAGTTCAAAGTCACCCTGAGCAACCTCTATCTCAAAGTAGAAACATTTTAAAAGGGATGCAAGTATAGTTTGATATGAAGATCTTGAATTCAATCCCAGTATAAAAAAAATTATAGAGAATCATTCTTGGCTAAATATTTTAGCATCTAGCACCCACTTCTTATCTGTCTTATCTACCAGCAAAGCTGGTGCTGGTGATCTCACATGTAAAGTTTCAAGGGGGAAAGTCAACTACACAAAAGCAGACTAATGACAGGCAAGATAGCCCAGTGGACTAAATGCCTTCTTAGGCAAGCACAGGGACCGGGATTCTAATCCCCGGAACCATATGCCATGCCATCCCACTCTAGGGTATGTTGAGTGGGCCACAGAGACTGGGTATGGCGGTGCACACCAGTAATCCCAGTGCTGGGTAAGCTGATACAGGAGGATCACTATGAGTCTGAGCCATGTAAGTGAGACCCTGTACCAAATACATGATGAAGAAGAAGGAGGAGAAGGAAGAGAAAGAGGAGGAAGAGAAAGAGGAAGAGGAGGAAAAGGAAGAGGAAAAAGCAAAAAAGGGGGAGGAGACTATACTTTGCAGGCAAAATGCATCTTCATGTCTAACGTACAAGAGAACTATGTGCAATGATATTGCGCTGTTTATTACAAACTAAGACACTTGATTTTAGGCCCTCTTTCCACAGAGTGAAAGAAAGAAATTAAAGTAGGTATGGTGTCACTCATGTGTGATTTCAGAACAGGAATAGGTGAGGCAGGAGAATCGTAAATTCAAGTCCAATTTAGGCAATTTACTGACTACGGAAACCCCATCTTGAAGTAAAACACACAAAGGGCTAAAAGGGTAACTCACTATAAAAACCCTGGACTTACTCCCCAGTACCATCAAAAAATTATACAATTTAAAACTTGACAATGAAACTAAATTTTGAAAAAATTAATACTGACTCTACACTTTTGTTCTTAAAAATGACCCTGCAGACTGTGCCAGATCTACATGGAGACCCATCATCCTTCTGGTCTCTGTGCTGGAACAGTCGCATTCCTGGGTTCTCCCTCCTCCTCATTCCCCACTTCTACTGAGTTCTCAAGCCCTCTTGACTCTATCTCTCTATCTTCCCAGTCAAATGTGGTAGCACACACACCTGTAATCCCAGTGCTGAGAAGGTTGAAGCAGATGAAGAGCCACAAATTGGAGGCCTTCCAAGCTAACAGCAGAGTTCAAGCCCAGTCCAAACTCCTAAGAACTGTCCAAATCTTTCCATTGTCACAGCTGCCGCTTTCATTACCCACACAATAGCCTCCCTGCCTGCTACACTCATTGTGTACACAACTACCACGCATCTTCCCTCAGCCGTGACCAAATCATACTACACTGCTTGAACCCCACACAGATTACCAGTTATCTTACTGAAAGATATTATAGACAAAACCATCCTAACTCCTGAGAACAGAGAATGGCATGATCTGTATGCGACCTGGTGGGCCCATATGTTTGCTGACCCAAGAGACCATTGTCTCCTCTTTTGGATCTTCAAACCAATTTTGTACCCCCTCTGATCATATGAAAACTCCCTGGCCCGGCAGTTCCAGTCTTGTATAATATGATATACAGGGGGATCGCTGCTTGTCCCACAGCTGTTTTCCCTTAAGCCACTAACAACATCTCACTTTTCTGTAAGGAGCTGCTCCTCCGCAAATGTTGCAATGCTCGCGGAAGGTTAACATCTCCCTGGAGTCAAGGCTGGACATGTGGCCCAAGCCAACCCATACAAGTCCTGTTCCCTCCTGGAAAAAGAGAAAAGAGTTTGCTGAAGTAGGAACATGATCTCACTCAGTGATTAGAACCAACTAGAATCTTTTCTTAGTGGTTATATTCAATACTGGGTAAAAGAGGTACTAAGAGTCATGCAAGCTTTTGCTACGAGATGGAAAACACCTGCTTGAGAATAAAGTTACCATAGGGAGAAATAGTGCACACAGGCACTAACTCTGGCTTTGGCGCTGCATAGGCCGCAATTACTTTGAAAATATTTGAACTACTTATGTTGGAATTAAGAATTCTTCAATGAAAAAAGCACAAAAGATATGATGGAAAATAGCATATACACCTCTACCTGCATCAAGGACAGACCCCTAAATGCACTCATTAGTGTCTCTTCAGCAAAATAATGTCATTATTAATGCCATTTTAGGTCAGCAGAGGTGTTATCATGATGAAAATGAGGAGCAAATTAGGTAAGTTTTGATTGCAATAAGGTCCACTTTCTATTTTCAGAACTATACATAAAAGGCAAGTGGATTTTCTAAACCAACAAAATTCCTATGTCTTTATCTGCTTGCTTGTCTATTTAAGGAATAGGACTTGGTTCTTTTTTTGAAAAAAGTATGCATGTATGTATGTATGTATTTATTTATTTATTTATTTGGTACGGGGTCTCACTACACAGCTGGGACTCACAGTGCACCTCCTGGCTCAACCTCCCTAGCACTGGGATTACAGGCATGCATCACTACACTGGGTTGCAAAGCCAGCACTGAATGCAATACCAGGAATCAAACCTAAGACCTTGCAGTCGCCAGGTGCTTAGATTGCCCAACTATCTCCTCAGCCCCCAGGAGATGAGTTCTTAACACCTGCACCTAGCACATTCTCGTGGGTCCACCTGTTCACTTTTATTTCCCACACACTCACACTGGAGTCAAGTGAGAGAGGGTAAGTTTGGATTCTTCGAATGCTCTTGCAATCTCTATACTGTGTGCCTTATAAAACCTGGACTGCCACTCAACTTTAGCTGGTTTACACTGTGGTGGCTGCCACAGCCTCACTCCTGGATCCACTGCTTTTAGGAGAAAGCGGGTCATCTTCCCACAATGAGTGTAATCATCATGCGCCACAAATACGAACCAATAAAAAAGAAAGTACTAATTTGAAGATGGCATCATGTAAAATTGCAACCATTACTGAATTCCTGTTACTTTGTGAAACATTATATCACTTCTAATGCTGTTTTTCTCTATCACTAACCTGTATTTAAAAAAATAAAAGAATAACAACAATAAAGAAAGTATAGCCATCACTATCCTCTTCTGGGCGATCCCAGTGCTACACTGACTCCTCTTCATTTAGTCCCCATTATAACCCTAGCAGCCATCAAAGAATCTGGAAAAATCACACACTGCTCCAAATGAAAAGGCCTAGTTCCCCTGGGTTCTCCTACTTCCCTTTGAACAGGCTTTGCATCTCCCTGGTGTTCCTACAGAACACATAATGCTCTCTGCTATGGTTTGTGTCTAGGTGTCCCCTCAAAGGCTCATGCAGTTACAAGGCAGACTTCTAGAGTCTGCAATTAACTCATGATCCAGGGCTGGAGTTCCCTATTTGAAAATTAAGGAAAGGCCTTGGATTCTCACTCAAGTCCGACTGCTGTTTTCTTTCTTGTTCCATATTCCTCCCAGGATTGACTCAAACTCAAGAGTTATAGGCACTAATTCTTCCTCCTTGTTACTCTTCGATGTAGAGGTGTCATCTATAGAGACTAGTAAGAAGCCGGGCATGGTGGTGTACACCTGTCATTCCTGCACTCAGGAGGAAGAGGCAGGAGAATCAATGAGTTCAAGATCAGCCTTGACTACATAATGAGTTCAAGGTCAGCCTAAACTACAGAACAAAACCCTGTATCAAAAAAAAAAAAAAAAAATGTGAGAACATTGCACAGTAATGTTCACCATGTGCAAATTTTATTTTGATAAAAATACATATTAATGAACATGTACATGCGCATAAGTATGTATGCATCTTCCAACAGCATAGATGACTGTCTATAAGTACTTATTTCTACCATGAAAGAAGCTTTTTTAGTCACTAGATTCAATCCGAACTAACTCTGTAACACAATCCCCAGTCACAGTGAAGTCTACAGATACCTCAGCCTCAGAAAAAAGCCAGATTCCACCTCGTATAATGTGAACCAGCAACACAAATGTTACTCCCTGCCTAGGGAATACTGCTGGGTCAGGACTCTCTCTGTGAGCAAGAGTCAGACATAGCTAGACATTTTCCCGGCATACTACCCTGCTTCTCTGGCTGACCTTTCAGGTTGAAACCTCTGGACACAAGCCCATGAAGGACAGTGATAAGACAAATTCAGCTCCTTTGGAGCTCATAAAAAATGCAGTGTTTCATCACAAGTAGATCCCACAAATCCCCGAGGGTCACATCCAAGCCATTCCTTGTCTATGAGGTTAAGGCACTGACCCACTATTGGCAGGCCATGTGCTCTGAGTGGCTTTTCCAGTCCAGGTTCTCCTGTTCTCCCTCCATCGGCCCCATGAGAACTCTGCATGTGAGGGTAGCTGGCCAGGGTCAGGGCTGAGGTGTTTGGGTGTGGGGAACCAGACAGCGCAAAGCCAAAAGTATCCCAGGGAACACTCTGAGATCACAGCCTCAATTTTCCCTTTTCTTTACAATGTGCCTAGGAACTCACCAGCAAAGCACAGTCTGCCCTCACACAACCCATCAGATGAAGAATGGAGCCTACTTCAAGTGCCACTCATAAGTACCCACAATGCATTGCCCACTGCTTTGCAGTCTTTACCATGCCATAAACTCCAAGGTCAAGCTATCAGCAGAGCCAGATCCTTCAGGGCAGCTCTGCACAAGGTTGTTCCATGCAAGCATCTCTCCCTACTTAGAAAATTCTTTCAACTTTATTCATACAACCTACATTCAGAATTATATAAAATATAAATTTCATATTTCAAATTTTTATTCTCTTTATCTCTGACAAGCTTACTCTATAAAATATAATGGGGTACAACACAAGTCAATGAAAATAAAAAAATTTTTAGAAGTCAATGAGACACTGCTATAGGAAATCAGCCATAACTATTTAGAATTGCACATGAAACTACTTTCAGATTGTTAAAATAGAAAATCAGTTTCCCACAAAGAGTTTTCCGATCTTGACAATTTGTGCTTTCTATTTTTAAAATGTCTTCCCTTCTCCATTGCTAAATACTGTAAAGTTTTGAGTTTATTTATCTCAGCCATGCTCCCCTGCTTCCGAGTCAACAAACCTCTCACTGCATCCCTAACTATGTACTGAGCAACACACAGTTGATTCACTCTATTATCCCGAGATTTATCATTTTATAGATGAAGGCACAGGAGCGCCATTAAGTTCAGTGACGCTCCTGCTTTCTCGACCTGGCAAATGGTCTCTGCCGTTTGCAAATGCACATGCTGCCCCTGGGAGTTCCAGGGAAAATATTTCTCCAGTATGGCTTGCATCTGGTTTTATCCTACTGGAATGAGATACATTATATAAGTGGGGGAGGGCAGGGGGTGGGAGGACGGAAGGTTGCTACTGATAAGCCCAGCCTTGGAGTCAAAGATTATGATCAACTCAGAAGGACAGCCATAGCTATAGCACAGCACAAACACTCTGTTCACAGGGTGTCTTCTCCCTGGATTCAAATAACAGGGCATTGACTCCTCAATGTAAATTTAGTCAAAACTGAGATCTACAATTAACAATATATCTAGTCTTAATCTTCCATGTCATTCTCTGACCAGTATTCCCCTAGCTCACAAGGTCAGAGCACAGATCAGGGAGGAAGCGCAGAGGCCTCATCCTCCTTTACCACGCAGCCTAACAGGCATGCACACCTCTTGGCCTTAGCCAACCTAGCAAGCGTCGTTTGTTCTAGATACTAAAGAGGTGATAGGGCTTCCAGGAGAAAAAAAAAAAAGACAAAAAACAGAACACTGTGCAGCTGACATGATTACCAAGTACAATCTGAGCTGCACTAATGTAACAACTACTAACCATGATTATGCTTAAGTATTGCTTCTAATTTTCAAGGCATAACTATTTACAAAAAAGGTAAGTGGTTGGTGAAAACTTACCAAAATTTAATTCTATCTCTATAACCAAAGGCAAGGAAACACTCCTAATTGTTCCTTCCTATAAGCCAAGCATATCCTTTTTGCTTGTTTATTTGATTATCTCTTGTGTTACTCTGAACATCCTATCATTTGGAAAAAAAAAAAAAAAAGCAATATACCTATTGTTTTCTGTAGAAATCTCCAGGCCAGAAAGTTTACCTCTACAGTCCTTTAAATGTTAAAATGCTACACAAAACATTACACTGACATTCCAAGTAGACCAAAATTGTAGATCAAAATTGTACCTTTACTAGAGTGAAATTAAGGACCTTACTCATTTAGAATAGCATGCTGAAGATACCAAAAATCCTATCAAACCAGTAAATGACTTACAGAAATAAAAACTGGTGTTAGTTCCAGCTTGCAACACAGGAGACCCCAATCCCAAATGGGTAAAACACAGAACATTCCAGAGAGGTTTGCAAATGAGCTACTGCCCTCAGCTGAACTACGCAGCTGGTTTATTGATGGAAAGGAAGAATAACAAAAGGATGTCTAAAGTGTTAAAAGGTCAGTGCAGTAAAGGATGAATAAGAAATAAATTTGGCCCTTACAGTGCAATGCTGAACTCAATTTACCACCCCAAAGACTCTACATAGGCGTATGCTCCTTTGATCAGCAGAGAAAATGCTTCACAATGCAGAATGGCTGCATTTTTACACTGCTGATGGCATCAATTCAAGGGGTCCCCTATGACCTCAGTAAAGCTTCGTTTCCTCATTTGAGATTGTAAAAACTACGATAATGAGTATACGTAATGTGTATGTAAACTTTCTTCCTGTTCCTTGTTAAATTCAAAGCCATGAGTCTCCACCATAAGGCCACTCCAAGGTCAGGTGAGGCTGCAGGACAGGATGCCAGTGTTAGGACCTTTAAGTTCTCGGAGATCATATCTGGATGGCATCTGCCCTTGCAAGTCAGGAAGTTTCTGCGTGTCAACAAGCACAGGTTTGTTTCAGACAAATATGGACTGACTGATGTGTGTTTCCAATGCCTTGGTCGAATAGTTAAGATTCAGGGAAAGAGGATTGTACTTTTTTCCCTCCTCCCCCACATGGGTTAGAGGAATTCCACAAAAGACAGGATCCATAGGAGAATGGGCGGCTTTGCCACTGTCTCGATGGATATCCTGCGGCATCCTGTTCTCCTCACCTGCTGTACCTGAAGTAATCAAACAGGGTCGCTTGTACAACTGAGAGAGAAGAAAGACTTATCCTTCCAAGCACACCTGGCATTTGGAAGACGCTCAGTGTCACCTGAACCTAGGCTATGACTAGAAAGATTAATGGGAGTACTGCACTTGTACTATTAGCCTTCCCATTAACATCACCTACATGTATGCAGCGCTCACCGTGAACCTCCGGATCAAAAAAGGCTGGAACAGAATCTGTGGCCATGAGAAGCAACTCTCGTATGGATGATAGGGTTTCAGGCAACAAAATCTGGCCGGATTCCCCTATTTCCTTGGGGTAATGGAAATCACCGGGCTCCCTGCTCTGGCCTCCCTCCCCCACGCGACTGGTTTTCTGGACTCTGTCCTCTTCCTAGGAGGGCAAAGGACAAGACCTTGCGCTCCAGCTCCTGTAAACCCTCCCGCAGCCGCCAGCTTTTTCCAGACCCAGAGATAGAAGCTCGGACTCCTCGCGTTGTGCCGCTCCCCGACCCCAAGCTGGTCACCGGAGGGGGTGGGGGCCCCCCGCCTTTCAGGACAGCAGCACCCCGGCTTCACAAGCCATCACTTTTCTCTCGTTCCACAGTACCAAAAGAGCTCCTCTCTCCTGGCCCTGGCAGAGCACGTAGGGTGCTTACGCCGGGAGCAGACCCAGAAGCGCGTCCGCTGGAAGGGAGCCCAGCCCCATTACTCTCGCTTCCCGCGCGGGCCGAGTCGCGCCTGCCGGTGGCCAAGGGCCCCTCCTCGGGACAGCCCGAGACACGCACCTCAGGAGCCCCCTCTTCGCCCAGGGTCGTGCGGGAAGAGAACTAAGAAATCGAGAACATTTGGCGCGGAATGCCCACAGGTCCGCTGCACTGCCAGCAGCCCACCTCGATTTAATGGTGTCCTCCTCCCCCAAGCCCGATAACTCTACCGAAAGTCCACAACCTGCACCCGCCAGAAAACCGTACGCCGCTAGCGGCCCCTCAACTCTCGCCCCGCCGCGCCTTCCACCTTGGCAACGTTTCCCCCCTTTCATCGAGCAGGAATAGCGGGTTTCAGAAGTTTTCTATTGCAGCGTCCAATCCCTAGTCCTGCAAGCTAGTAAGCGCGAGGTCTCCCCTAAATTTGCGCCTCCAAGGGCTCTCGCCCCTACCTCCGTCTCAGTCCCCGCGCTCTGGCGTCTCCAGAGCCTCGCGGTTCCCGGGCCCCAGAAGAGGAAACTTCTTTCCGAGGTGAATGCAGGTCGCCACGGGAAAGGCTTCTCCGACCCGGCAAACGCCAGGGGCGTGCTCGCCCCCTAAACCGCAGGAAAGCCAACACCCTCCTCCCACACAGGGCCACCAGCTGAGACCAATCCCTATGCTGCACTGCTCCCAGACTTTTCCAGGTCAAAACGTCTGGCCGAGTCTGAAACACCACAGGGTATCCTGGGTCTTTTCAGAGACTCTAACCCGTCCTAGTCCTGCGCAGCTTCCAGAAAAAAAAAAAAAAGAAAAGAAAGAAAAAGTAAACAAGTAAACAAAACGTGAATCCTGGCAACTTTCGTGTATGTGTGTTTGTGTGTGTGTGAGAGAGAGAGCGCGAGCATGAGCCCAAGAGCATCGCCTACGAGTTAGGACGACAGCTGCAGAAGCACATCTGGAAGAGGGGGAGGGGACTGCCGCGGAGGGCACCAGCAGCTCCCGGGCAGAGGGCCGGGCCGGCCCGTCGCCGTTACCTGTCCTATGTTGATGAAGCCGTATTTGCTGGCTATGCGGTCGGCCTCCGCGAAGCCGCCGGCGATCTTGACCGCCCAGTGGTTGGTGTAGACGCGCGTCCGGCACACGGGGAGCAGGCAGCCCCCGAGCAGCGCCAGCACGCACAGCAGGTCCAGCCGTCCCGGGCAGCAGCAGCAGCGGCTCCCCCAGCCCATGCTCCCGGCGCCTCGCGGGCCGCGTCGCTGGCTGGCTGGCTGGCTGGCAGGCTGGCTCCGCGCACTCCGCGGCGCGCACAACTAACTTCTACGGCCTGGGTCGCAGCCCCGGGCGGTCGGCCGCAGGCAGCGAGCCCCAGCAGGCGGCAGCGCGGCGGACCTCGGGCCGGGCTAGACCATGCCCGGGGCCGGGGACCTGCGCTCCCGGCTCTCCGACCCGCAGGGCAGTCCGCGGGCGCTCCTCCCGGCTCGGGCGCAGGCAGCGGCCGCGCTAAGCCGGCGCCCTCCGCGCTGGGGTCCCGCAGGCTCGGCCCCCGGACTCTGTGCGCCGCTCTGGGCCCCGGAGAGCCGCGGAGGCGACCCGTGGGGCGGTGCAGGCAGCGGCCGCGCGTCCCCTCCGCTGGCCCGGGCTCGGAGCGCCAGGCTCGCCCGCTCCTCGCGCTCCCTCCGGCGGCGCGCAGCAGTGCGAGTGGCAATGGCAGCGGCGCGCGCCGCCTAAATGACTCCCGCCGGCTCCCGCGCCCGCCTCCCGCCTCCGGCTTCCCTCCGCCCCCTCCGGCCTCGCGCGGGCGGCCGCAGCCTGGCGCCAGCCAGGTCCTAGCGCCCCCTTCTTCTTCCCCATCTGTAACCTCCAGGGTCCCGGGGGCCGAAGGCTAAGCTTCACCAAGGGCCATGGAAGGGAGCTCAGGAGTTGTGCTCTGCTCCTCCTTTCCTTTCCTCGCAGCTGATTTATGCTAATGCATCGCCGCTTCCCCGCGACTACCCTCGCTAACGCGAGAGAAACGCCTGGAACATTCATTCGTCCTGGCTCTAAAGGTCCTTAACTAACTAAGCTTTTAAGGAGGTCATTTGCATGTGAACTGCCCGACAAATAAACCTAGATATTCACTTCTTTAGTTCTTCATACTTTTCAGCAACTGCTTATTTTATACACTCTGCTACCAGAAGATGCTACCGCACATGACAATAAGTCGCAAGACTCTTACAAAAGCCAACCACCGTGCTCCAAAACTAGGTCTGTCGCCTGCTGACTTAAGTCCGCGATGGGCGCATCCGGTACAAGGCAGCGCCACGGGATAGCAAAATCCTAGTAAGGAACTGAAGGAAGGCATTTCTGTGCGACAGAAATGAGTACTAAGTGAGTGGATGGACAGGTTGCACCCAGAGAATTGCTGCTTTCATTTGTTGGGTTGCGTCTGACCAGGGCTTCTTTTTCTCCACCATAGAAAGTTTCTCAACTTTTTTAAGAGCACACGCTGCAACAGTGAAAGGCTTTGATGTGAAAGGGATCATAGAGGAGGTCAATATGAAAAATGCGCCCGCCGAGTATTACTGCATCGTGCATGGGAGCTGCGCCAGGCAGGAGGGAGCTCGGACTAACCCTTTTGCGCTTACAACCTTTTTGACCTTTTGGAGATGAGGAGGGTACCCGGTGACTTAAAGATTTTTCTAAAAAGAAAAATTAGCCCTCCTGAAATCGTTCGACTGAGCTTGAAAGAAGTCATTATATCTCTAACTCCTATTTCGTCTTTTTTTTCTCATCTCCTACCATTCTTTGCTATCTTTTTATTTATCAGTACATCTTCGTAATGCTTGCTATCTTTAATCTTTAGGCATTCTTCTGTGTGTTTAAGTTAATCTGTCACACAGTAATACTTCTGTTACGTGAAACATATCTAAAAAGTTAAATTGTGCTAAGGGCCAGCGATACAGCTCAGGGGAATAAGCGCCTGCTTAGGCAAGGACCAGGGTTTGGTCCCCAGAACGCCATGCTGTGCCTGCCCCGCCCTCGGGCATGCTGAGCAAGTGATTCAGTCTGGGGCCTGGTGGCGCATGCCTGTAGTCTCAGTGCTGGAGAGGCTAAAACAGGAGGATCACCTCGCTGTATAGTGAAACCCATTTAATGGGTTTTTTAAAAAATACATTAAAAAATTAAATTATGCTAGCACCTTGGAGCTTAACATTTTGTGACATTTTCCACATTAAAAAAAGTTATGCTATACTACTGTATCCTGTGAATAAATCTAAACAGTAACATGATCCCCCAACCATCGCTGGTAAAAATTAATCTATTTGATTAATCTGTTTGACTGGCTAAAATGCATCTATTTTGAACACCTAGCACATACCACATCATTCTGAGATGGGAGAAAGTGGAGAGAGGAGAAATGGGTGTTGAAAAATGTTAGCGGAATTCAAAACTTGAATACTTGAAGCAGTAAATACAGTTCATTACTATTATTCTACTATTTATCAGTGGGAAAGCATAAGTGCTACTGTTGATACTTAGAGTAGTGGTATAGTCTGGCTGCTGCCTCCTTGCTACTGGACATAGCCTTTCTCCCTTCCACAGCCACAGAGTACAAAAAGCTCACAGTCTGTCACTGTGAACTGTCCTCTACTGACTATCTACATCTGTTCAGAAAGACTTGGGTTTATCCTAGAAGCTGATGTTTTCCAGACAGAGCTAAAATAGTTCAGTCAAGATACAAAACTCTGGGCACAGATAGGGACAATCTACCCTTATGAATAGTGGACATTTGCTCTCAGGTGAAGGGACAGCCAGTGTGGCCATGATCCATAGAAAGGTGGCCACTGCACAAGATACTTCCTGTGTCGAGTTGAAAGCATGGCCAGTGCATTTCTTTCTGGGGCTTTGAGGCTGTTATTGTTTAGAGTTACAAAGGCAGCACAGCATGGTTCCTTTTGATGGCCATTTAATTCCTACTCTCAACTTCTGAATGAGAATGCACTGCTGCACAGGGCCTCCTGAGGCCAGGAGATTCTTTGCCTAGGACAGCAAAATTATTTGCCAAAACCACAGACTCTTGCCTTGCGTGCACAAGCTCTTCTTGGTGCAAACTAACATACCCTTCACTATACTGAACGCAGCAAAGAATGGGAAAATGAAGTAGAAAGGGGTAAAACAACTCTCTGGACTAGGGCAAGATCTAGTTTACTCACACACATGCCTTTCCTTTTGTAAGCTGTCTCAATCATTTTGTCAATGTTGCGACAAAATATCCAATACCCGAAGCTTAGAGGAAGAGGAGTTTATTTTGACTTGTAGTATCAGGAGTTTCAGCATATGGTCAAGCACAGAAAGAACATGGAGGAAGAAAGCTGCTCCCATCAAGGCAGTCAGAAAGCAGGGAGAAAGTAGAGAGGGAGGTATACTCTTCAGGATCACACTCCCCAGGACTCACCTTAACCAGGTCCTGATCCCTAGCAGCACACACAACAGTTGAGTGTATTGCTGGATGAGCCATTACAGCACCTCCATGATCTGGGCACGCCTGAAGCCCTGCCACTGAATGTATCAGAGTTCTATGAGCCATTCTAGAATTAAGCCGATGTATGTATGTTTAAAAGGAGGAAAAGTACTTGGAAAAACATTTTGAAATCCCATTCATTGGTTAAACCAAATGAGTGATTATAGATTCATTTTCTTATTATCCGTTCCTCTTGCAATTATCATCCAGTTCAATTTTTGTTTTGTTTTGTTTTGGTTTTGAGAGAGGGTCTCACCACATAGTTGAGCCTAGCCTTGCACTCAATATGTAGGCCAGGCTCACCTCAAATTCACAATGATCCTTCTGCCTCAGCCTCCTAAGTGCTGGGATTATAGGCATGGGTCATTACACGAGGTTTCCATTTTAATTTTAGATGCATTCTCAAAATGAGTGATTCCTAAACCTAAGTAGTATCAAAGAAATACCTCTCTACTGATGAATAGATACATTCTTCTTTCTACTTTGAGATCTATCTTGATAGACTCAACAGATAGACCAAGCCCCTTGGCCAAGAAGGAAGCAATTGGATGCAGCTCAAAGGCAACATCAGGAAGTATCTTATTTCATGACCTTAGGTTCTATTGGTTATGGCAGCCATATGACAAATACCCCTGCAGCCAAAGGGAGAGGAAACTCATAAGAGCAGTACTGATTAGTGCCAGGCCATCACTGACATTGGAAATAAAGCTAAAATACAAGTCTTGCACAAATGCTTCCTTTTTGTATGTTAAGAATAACACTGCAAGATCTGACCTTGGCTTCTCCCTCAATAATGTGGCACATGGCAGAAATTAGGCAATTTAAAGTTTTAATTTATCTTATCATTACCTGATAAGGAGGACCCCCTAGTGTTTGTCCTCTCTGCCAAGGTCCCTTTGAGCTCTAGATGAAGATTTCAGTGAACCACAGCGACTAGATTGCTAGACAGCTTAGTAGGTGAAGGAACAGGAACTCCATAGGGACCTATCTTGAAACTCTGAAAACTAAACATTCTGGGAAGAATTTGCCTTAAAGATACTTCATTCCTTTCCCTGATATAACCCTCTGCAGGATTAACCTTCAAGTTTCTTTCTAGCCTGAGACTGTATGAATCAATGATAAATTCTCAATGGACAGTTCGAAACTGACCAAGGGGAAAAATGCTGTGGGACATTTTACTGCCCTGGAGGAGAGTTACCAAATCTATAAGAATTCTAAACAGCCAAATGTAATGATAACAATGATGACTTATGGCAACAGCCGCCATTCATCAAGGACTTGTTACACACCAAGTACTGGGCCAAAGACATTTCAAGTCTTAATCTCATGCAAATAGCATTGAAGGTGATGCAGGCTATAAACATTACATATTGTAACTTTGTTATAGGTTGTGTATCTGTAATCCCAACTCATAGGAGGACTGAAATTTCAAGCCTAGCCAGAGCAACTTAGTGAGACCCTATCTGAAGATAAAAAATAAAAATGACTACAAATGTAGCTTAATGGAAAAGCCCTCTTGGGTTCTATCCCTAGTAAAACACACATATACACATGCGCGTGTGTATACACACACACACACACACATGCACACATACAATCTGAAACCAGGAGGGAATGAATTTGGAGGACAGTAGCCAGATCAGGAAAAAATTAGTTAAAAATTGGGGAATGATACAAATAATCAAAGCAAAGGCTATCTTAAACAAAGACTATGGTGTGCTATGAATCAAAGAGTAACGTGAACTCCATTTTGCATACTTGGTGTTACGTATTGTATCTAAATGGCCCCTAAAGCCTTATGCACTCATAGATGGGGCTTCTCAGCATTGGCTAGATATGGGCTGCATAATACTGGGATTAAGGGCGTCCGGTATTCAACTAGTCCATTGATTGGTTTAGCATAGTTCTGGGTGTTTATAATAGGAAAGCCCACCCTGGGTGTTCAACCTGTCTCTTTGGCTGCAGGGGTATTTGTAATAGGGCTGGCATAACTGATAAAACCTATGGTCTTTTTTTTTTTTTTTAATTATTTATTTATTTATTTATTTGTTTGCTTGTTGTGTTTGTTTGTTTCTTTATTTATTCATTTTGTGGCTGGCTCAGCCTGCCCTGGTGGTGGCGCTGGCGCAGCATGTGGTGCCGGGGATCGAACTGCAGTCCTCGCAGTTGCCTGAGCCCTCCTAAGCAGGCGCTTTAGACCACTGAACCATCTCACCGGCCCGAACCTATGGTCTTGAAATGAGATATTTCTTGAGTGTGAGCCATATCCAATTGCTTCCTTCTTGGCCAAGGGTCTTGGCCTATCTGTTAAGTCTATCAAGGTAGATCTCAAAGTAGAAAGAAGAATGTATCTGTTCATCAGTAGAGGGCATTTCTTTGATACTACTTAGGTGTAAGAATCACACATTTTGAGGCTTCAAAATTATAATATCTCATTGTAATTCAAAATATAACCAGTGTGACTTTTACTTATAAATCTGAAATGAGATGAACTATGACACAATGTTCACAAAAACTTGTGCAAGTATATCTTTTACATTTACAGTAATGGCTCACTTAAAGATGGGTGCAAATTCTGATCACTGTGTCACTAAGCACTTTCACTGTTTTGAACATTCATAGAGTGTACTTTCACAAATGAACAGGTATAGGCCAATCACTGTGGCGTCTTGATGCAACTAAGAGGGGTGGAAACACAAGTTATAGGAAGCCGCTTTCAATACATCACATACTGTCTTATTGAAAGCATTTGTCATTAAGTAGAAGTACACTCTAAAATAGCAATTAAAAATGTATTATGCAGCCAGATCGGGTGGCACAAGCCTATCATCCCAGAACTGAAGGGGCTGAGATAGGAAGATCACCTAAATTCAAGGCCAACTTGGGCTACACATTGAGTTCAAGGTCATCTGAACTACATAGTGAGAAGGTATCTTGAATAATCAACTCAATTAAGTATAGTGTAGTGAACACATAAGCAGTGACCAGTTTATTATTGTCAAGTATTATGGGTTGTGCATAATTGAATTACCATACATTAATTCTATTGGTGGCACAGTTGGTTTGATTATGCCAATATCATTATAATCATGAGTCAGGTGTTGCACCACAATGTTATAATGGCTATCACATCACCAGTCACAGAAATTTTCTGCCCCAATATAATCTTTTGGGATTACCATTGCATAGGCAGTCCTTCATTGGCTGAAATGTCATTATGTGGCATAGGACCCTATTATATTTTGTCATTTCCAAAAGGTATATATTTAGATCACTACCACTATCTGAAATACAACCTCCTCCTTTCCATGGTGTTTTCAGGATGTTATTATTGCACAGCTTTTTAAAAAATATATTTGGTATAATGTCTCACTATGCAGCTCAGACTCATAGTGATCCTCCTATTGTCAGCCTCCCCAGCACATGGTGCACCACCATGTCTGGACTCCAGACACTCAGCAACCCAGGGGTGGGGCCAGTGTGGGATGTAGTACTAGGGATCAAGCCCCAGTTCTGTGCTTGCTAAGCAGGTGCTTAGTCTACTGAGCTATCCCACCAGCCCTATTACACAACCATTTTCAACTATTTTTTTTTTCTGTCTATTAACCAAATTCTCTTACCTCATTCCAGATTTTAGAAACATGAAAAAAAATGAACATCCTTTGTTCCCTTTGTCCTTAGGTTCATGGTAAAGGAATTTTTCAGTAAGATAACCCAGAGCTAATCTCACCGAAATAATGTGCCTGGATGAGAGGCCCTGCTAAAACTACACCAGTGAATTTCTATATCAAGAACAGCAGCAAAATACTGTTTTCAAAAGGTTCTTCTATACCTGGGAATAATTCTTTGCTTAACTTTTATTTTTCTGGAACTTAGTGAAATGCATTGCACAGAAAGCTTCTAAAATTTTTCAAGTTTTGAAAAGCATAAAATTTCCCTGATTGTATGTCACAATTTGAATTCTAATAAATACTGCCCTTTCACAGTCCTGTGACTTAGTTGACTTCTCAAAAAATTCATGAGCTAAGAATCCTGTAAACACTCGGAGACCCCCAAGGCAAGCTCTGTCTTCAACTTTTTCCAAATTCAGAGGGCAAGCCTCGTTCATAGATGTGCTAAATAAGATGATAATATAAACTTCTGTACACATGCTAAATATTGTCTCCACTGGGCATGAAGATGAGATCAAGCCCTATGAACATACTGTGCAGCAGAAGTAGGCTCTGAATGGTGAGAAATCCTTTTTCTAAGGCTGCTGTTTATTCATTTAAAAATAATGACAGCATTGTGTTGAGATCTGGGAGCATATTATACTATGAAAGGTAAGCAAAGATGGAATCTTGTGCAGGGAGAATGGGCAATATATTGAGTATCATTTATCATTTCTCATTTTGTTTTCATCATACAGTTGTGTGTGTCCATACAGATATAAGTTGACAAATTCATAAGATATTTGCATGATGACATTTTGGCAGTGAAATGAAAAATGAAAAGAATTTTGCAGCAAATGTCAGCAATGCAAAACTTAGTGGTATTCTATAAATCTGGGTAAGCATTATTAGAAAAATAATCTCAAGCAATAGTGGAAGTTGAGACTTCTGGGCTTAAAAGAATTGGATGCTGTTTGGTGGATGAGAAAGAAAAGTTAAAATGACAGCAAAAAGATGTTCACCTAAATGTCCATGAAATTCTCACAGTCCAGCTTTGGATGTGAAGAATTGGACCTGCATGGAATTGATTTCGCATTCGCTATCCTGAGCACTTTAGAAAACACATTTTCTGCTGAAGTGTATACTGGGTGAGCTCTAGGTTTTCCAGATCGATTCTCATGATGTGAGAGCTGTGAGACTACAGAAGTGGTTCAGTTATGTGTGGAAACTAATGTCTCTGAGGCAAATTATCTAATCAATATTCTATTATCTTACAGCCCTTTTAATTACATTGAGCCTAGAATGCCACAATTTCTCCTAGGTTAGTCATTCTTTCTGTATGTTTAATGATAAACTCTCTGCCAAATATAATCCAGGCAGAAACAGGCCTTTTCATTTCTAGAAATTCAAAGTAGAATTTCTCAGAAAACATCTGGATCCAAGGGAATGAAAGCCTTGACCAGTCTATATTTTACAAGCGGAAATAAATCATGTCACATTGAATGGATAAATAATGGTTCAGAATTATCCTGATAGCTAGTATCAGTAAAACAGTCACGTAGTTTTTATGAAGATTGGACAACGTTCTTTCAAGTTATGATCATCTTTACTATGATAGCAACAGGTCAAATAAGTGGAGACGTGGTTGTTATTTTTATGCTGTCATAGCTGTCAGCATGACTTTGTAGATGCAGAAAGTGGGTAGTCCATTGAATTGGCCAGCTGTACACATCAAGTAAATGAGGGAACTTGGATTTGAGATTTTTGTTTTCTGAATCTTGCATTTGTTTTCTGAATCTTGTATTTTCTGAATCCTATGATCCCAGAATTACTGCAACATGTCTCTACAAAAATGAATGCCTGAAAATACATACTTCTATCCTAGTCATTCGTCAGCCACTCTGTGGAAAGTTTTCCTATTGTCGGCTAAGAAGAAGGAACTGGAAAAATGAAAATTAAAGTCTTTTCCCAGTGGCCTCCTGGTTCTTCTGGAAGTGTCACTTCTCCCCTGCTGCTCTCTTCTCTTTACCTGCCGGGCCAGCAAATTCACAGCTCAGTCTCCAGGTGAGTATTCGCATCAACTCACCCAGGAATTTCTAGTTCAAAAGTAAATTTGCGAATCTTTGTGTCTAGCATATGCTTCTTTCATCCTGATGCGGTTGAGTGATATTTTACTCACTTGCTAACTCTCCAGGTCCTGCGAACTAGGGAGGTGACTAACTGCAGTGGAGTCGCTGTGATGAAATTCCACTGATTTCATGAGAAACAGTCCTGAAATCTGTTGGAGTTGTTTACAATGGATACTCCTGTTAAGGGTCCTCTTACAGTTTTCAATAATGTGTTTATTTTATGAGATATGTTCGCACACAATGGCAAAAGGTACATTTTAAACTTTGGCCCCTCCTCACTGCGTCCCACACCTATCTATCAGTAGAATATGGATGGGGGAGACAAAGGCTCGCGCAAGAGTAGAAGAATGCATTCATCTGACATGTCAAGTGAAGGTCCTCAGGAGTGAAGCACCTTTAACTGAATCTCTTCCTCCTCTTAATGACAAGTTTAATTTCTTCATATTGTCCCCATTTTTCTTCCAAATCTTGCTTTCTCTAATTTTTGTCCATCTGTCTATTCATCAGGTATTGTCTTTTAACATTTTAACTTCTTTGAAATAAATAATAGAGAAATATTTAGAATAGTTTGGAGGGAGAATACAGTGATTTTCTACTGTTAAAACCATTTTTATGCTTACTATTCATTTTCCTAGAGTTACTCTGAAAGCAGCCATACATTTATTAAGTTATAAGCTTTTTTTAACATATGCAATTTTATATCCTAGATTTTTCCTATAATATATGCTATAAATATGTCTCCATGGTTTTTTTCAATTTTCATTTGAATCACAATGTGAATTTTGTCATAAGGGTGTGTTGTTGAGAGAGTTTATTCCCACCTGTGTTTATTTTTTAGACTGCTTCTATTGATGAGTTATTAACTTCATGAGTTGTGTTATATTGAACAATAAGTACATGATAGGAAAATATTTAAAAATAAAGTATTAAATTTTTAACATTTATTATTTATAAAAATGCTTCAAGATTTTAAATCTTGCCTGTTTTTTGGAGCACAAAGTCTAAAAATTAACAACAAAAATAATTTTCTGTATGAACAATGAAAATACCAATAGAACCCTACAAAAAAAGTCCTCAGTTAGCACACCTCAGGCCATCTGCAACATGACAGCAGTGGGTTCCATACACACACATCATTTACACTGATAGCACATGTGTTTTGCTTTCTCGGCTTTTTTGTAGGACAAACGTGACAACTCGGTGGTCTTATCACTTTGTCAGGAGGTTCTTATTATAGTGTGCAGTGTATAGTTAACAAGAACATAAAATGTAATATCAACTCAAAACTGGCAAAGCAAGTGTTGAATGATACATTCCAATTAGTTAGGCAAATGGGAGCAACAAGCCTGTTCACGATATCATTTGGTTTATTACTATGTGAATAAGGGTCTGGTGGCTGAGTTCCAAGATAAATTTCTAAATTAAAAGCATAGTAAGTCTTCACATCTATAAAAGCATAATAAATTTTATGAAATATATATATATATATATATATATATATATATATAATAGTACATGTTTACATAATAGAATACTGGTATGAGTTTATTTTACCACTTGTGATCTCAGGTAAATATATACAAATCCTATTTGATGGAGCATTAGGTGGGTAAAAATCACAGTTTGACACTTTTCCGCATGTGTGTACACCTTGGTGTTTGTTGTGCCAGGAGGATAAACACACAGATTTCTTCCTGTATCCCCCAAGCACAGCTACTGAGCACCACAGCTGGCTACTATTATTTCAAAGTACAAATGTATACTATAAAATTATGGGATAGATTGTTATATAACCCACTGTTACATCCTACAGGTTTTAATGGCCATACTCCATTGAGTTCATGCATCATAATTTGCTAAACTTTTGTAAGATATTTAAATTGTTCTTGATTTCTATGTGCTGTAAATAGCAATGTAGGAATGAAGACTGTGTGTGTTTTAGATTCTTTTCTGAGTATAAGCAATCTTAGTGATTCATGCTACAATAAATAGAGAATGGATTGAGCCTCAAACTCTAGAGGGACCAAGTAGGTACATTAAACAAGTGAATGGACTGATAAATATGGTGAACCACGCCAGCTCTTATGCCAGCCAACACAGCATTCTCCAAATGATTGCCTGAACTGCTCGTTTTGTTCTCTCCATTCATCTACCTGTCTGTAAGTCAGTCTGCCAGTACCAGGTTGGGTGCTGTGGTCATGACCAGTATAGGCTGGGTATGTTGGCACATGCCTATACTCTCTGAAGAGGCTGATTACAATTTGGTGGCTAGTCTGGGTTCAAAATGAGTTCAAGGTCAGCCTGAACTATCTAGCCAGAATCTGTCTCAAATGAGAAAAAGAAAGAAAGAAAGAGAAAGAAAGAAATCTACACTTTTACAAAACTTTTAACAATTTGATTAACCTCTTGAATTGCTGTATTAGTAATTTGTCTAACTATCAATGCTGAAAGAGAGAAAAATTGAGGGAGCAAAGTTGTGAAGAGAGTGGTCTAAAGTATTTCATGGAGAAAATGGAAAACATTAAGATAAGTTTTAAAGGATTGGCTGGGAGGCAAGTTTCTGTAAACACATCACATGCTTCTAATATCTGGCACTTCTCAGTGATCTTTATTAGGTATCTTGAGAGATCGGCACACTTCTTTATACCTCTAATCCAAAGTGTCTAACTCTCTCAGGCTATAAAATACTGCATAATCCCTTTTTAACCAATGAGAATCCTCAAGACTTTGTGACTGAAGCTTAAAAGTCAACCCTGAGCTCAGTGTGGGGTCTGGGCTCTTGAACAGCTTTGGAACAACTGAAAAGGGGACTGAGGAATGGCCTCATTCAAAATGATCTCCTAGTCTTCAATACTTGAAAAAAAAATGAAGCTTGAGCAAGAACATGGAATACTGTGAAATGTCCTGTGAAGATTTTTATTTGAGACTTGGTTTGCCAACAGAATCTCCAAGATGCTGCTTTGGGTATCAGAGATGAATGTTTCCAATAAGTTCAAGCAGCCTAAATAAAGATTTTATGAAGTAACTTAAAGTTTACTTTAAACACTGCGGTCTAATCAGTAATACCAAATGCCTTTGTCAAGTGAAACAACCATAGAAAGTCATCAACTTCCTTTGTAACAAAAGATGTCCACATCTTCCTTGCCTTAGGTCTCTCTCCTGCAGGTCTTCCCTTTGAAGAAGTAATGCATTCAGAAGGTGTAAGTTGCATTTTCTGAAAATGTTCTTTTCTTTCCTTCCCCTTTTCCCCCTTTTCTGCTGAAACTCTTTAATGCCTCTTGCTTGCAATTTTAACTATTTAATTTCTTCACTGCATTATTTAAAGAAAAGACAGTTTTAGCTGCAGTATGCATGAAGGAAGTATGACTTTATGCCAAATTGAACAAATCTGTGTCACACGGTGCTGCACTACATAAGGTAGGACAGAATATTTTGCAATTTTTAATCTTCTTTGTTCTTAATGTCTCCTGCAAATATGGACCAAATAGCCATTTTGCTTAAATATATAGGGTAAATATCAATAAAGAAGCTTCAGGAACTTAAGACAGGCAATGTATATGAGGGCATAGCATTTGCTGTTAGGAGCATTTAAAAATGGGTCAAAACCAAGACAAGATGAGAAATGCTTATTTCAGCTTTTAAATATAGAATTGTCTTTGAATTTTCCTTTCAGCATAAAAATAAAATGGAATAGGAGTAGCACTGAAATACAAATACAATTTGTAAAAATGCATGACTCTCTTCACTTACAATACAGTCATTACCCAAAATTTAATTGCCTTATAGGTAAAAAGTTTTTTTTTCTTGTTGAATCAGTTAAGTTTAAATGCAGAGAACAAGAATATAAATAAAAATATTTTTTAACTTCCCCAAACACTTGTAACCTCTAATCACCATCTTGGTATTTTAAAAATTCTTTCTCTACCTGTACAGAAACTATATATATAACAAATACATACACATACATATGCATGCATACACACACACTTATAGAACCACTATTTTATTGTTCACAATACAAGTGGTTTCCAATTCGGAAAGGATGTTACAAATAAGTGTCCATCAGGCACACCTCCTTTGATGTAA
>PVKN010005908.1:0-29672 GCA_004027915.1 Capromys pilorides
GGTCTCTCCCCTTTTCTGATATTCCATTTAATATACAGTAAGTCTTCTTTGATGACTCTTTCTCTAGCTTGATTCTGTATTTTTTTTTTTTTTCTGGCCTAACATCTTATTTGTTAGTTCAACTATATCTTCCCAGTTCCCTCAGTATGGCTGACTTAAGTCAGTCTGATAGCCACAGTATCTAGCATCATGAGGTTTTTTTCTATTGTTTTGTTTCATTTTTATTGTCTTGTCTCCTTTTATTCTTGGTTATTTTTATTTGAAAAATTACTTCCAAATACATTTTGAGGTCTAAGATGGCCTTATTTTCAAAGAGTACTCTTATTGTTCTGTTGTGGGTCCTTTTTTTTTTTTTTTTTTTTTTCAGGGCCAGGAGTCGAACTCAGGACCTTGCACTTGCCAGGCAGGTACTTGTGCCCCTGAGCTGTCTCCCCAGCCCCAATCCTTTTAATCCAATTTTAGGGGTTCCATTTTTTTGAACCATTCTTATCATTTGGAGCTAGGTTACATATAGGCTGGGATGCCTAGTTTATCCTTCTGTCAAGAATGTTGACCTTGCAGATCCCATTGCTGGAATGGAGATTTTTACCAGGCAGCAACTCTCACCCTTTTATTTTGTACTCTGTAGAGGACTGGACAAATAAGTATTACAGGCTTTGCGAACCATACAGTCTCTGTTACAATGAACTCTTTCTAAGAAGGCAGCCATAACTAATGATGAATGTGTTCCAGTAGAGCTTTATTTTCCAAAATGAGGACCAGATTAGATCTGGCTTGTGGGCCAGAGTGTGGCAACCCCAGCAGCTCTTCTCAGACTCTGCTATCACTTCTGGAATTCAGATCAACACTAAATGTTGCACTGGCCTGTCCTCTAATCTGTTAGCTCTCCAGTTCCTTCAGATGTGTTGATTTTTATGTTTAGTTAAGTTATTCCTAGCAGGGAATTTAATCTGAAAAACCTAGTCTGCTATTACCAGAGTCTAAAGATTCAAAATTTCTTGAAAGAAATTAAACTTACTATTACTCCATGATATATGACTTTTTCAACAAAACAAGTCTGGGGACATGTTTCTACAACCTTTCTGTGCAAATTGTGTATTCCAAGTTTAGCCATAAAGCAATCATCTGTTACAGTTTCCCATGATGAGGGGAATAGCCTCTGTCTGCACCACTGACTGTGGTAGCCACTAGTTAACCATGGCTATTGAACACTTAAAAAGGGCTAGTGTAGTGATAGAACTAAAATTTTAATTTTTTTTCTTTGGTACCAGGGATTGAACTCTGGGATCTTATACTTGCCAGGCTGGGACTTGGGCCACTGAGCTGTATTCCTCAATTTAATTTAAATTGGCTTTAAGTTAAATAGTTGTATGTGACTGTTTAACTCAGCATGGGAGCAGTTTAAAGGAAGAATTTCATCTCAATGTGCAATGTCTTCTTACACTTCTACCCACTGAAACATCCATTTTCCAGGATAGTACAACAGTTCCTTTAAACTAAATGTGCTGGATGAGTGTCTCACAGATATCCTAGGCCTCACAGAATGTTTCCATTTATTCATTCATGTGGTGTGAGGCAGTACTTGTGTTATCCTAAATGGATAACAAAAAACTGATAGAGTCAAGTTTACCTTCCAATATGCTTTTTTCTCTACAGGGAAAGGGTCGTATCCGTCGAGGAAACCATCCAAGTCCATCTTCTCCTGTTGTAGTTCATTTGCCTTCCATGTCTGATGTCCCAGAAGAGACCTTGGGTACGGAGGCAGCCATGGAGACCAACGTCACAGAACAGCAGCAAGCAGCCATGCAGCAGGAAGAAAGAGTCCTGACTGAGCAGATTGAGAACTTACAGAAAGAGAAGTACGTGTGCGGGGATATAGGATGGGACAGGACAGAGACTCGTTTCATTTTCTGCCTTCTAGCCTTTCCTCATTGTCTTAGTTACTTTTTACTCATTGCTGGGACAAATACCCGACACTCAAAATGAAGGAAGGAAAGGTTTATTTAGCTCACAGTTGCTGGAGGTTTCAGTCCATATTCAGCTGGCCCAAGGCTGAGTGGAACAGGGCAGAGAGCATCCAGTTCATGGCGGCAGAACAGCAACAACCGCAACAGAGGCTACTGACCAACCAGGGTGCAGAGAGCAACAGCGAGCATCTGTCTCTCTGTCTCTCTTTTATATTACATTCAGGCTCTCTGCCTCAGCCTATCCATCTTAGGCCACACCCATAATCCCAGAAGGACTCAGACCCATAATCCCATCTGTACTAAAACACATAATCCCAGTGGATCAAGAGTCAAGTAATCCAAGCAGTACTCAGACCCATAGTCCCATCAGTACTAAAACAAATAATCCCAGTGGATCATGACTCAAGTCTCAAACTCTAGAAGTCCCTGCCCCATAATTGCATGAGGCTTTGAGGGGACAACTAGACATAAACCATAACACTCATTGTCCTTGTTAAATATCTCCTAGTATTTTATCTGTTTTAGTGGTTTGTTCCCTTGCTGTCTCTCCAGTACTGAAGAACAGACCCACAGCTTTACACATGCTGAGCAAGCACTTTACATGAAATAACATGCCCACCTTTTTAAAAGAATTTTTGACATAGGGTCTTGTTAAATTGCCCATGCCATGCCAGAATTTATGGTCCTTCTGCTTCATCCTTCCCTATAGCTAGGATTACAGATATACACTGCCATATATAGCTTTGTGATTGTGTGTGTGTGTGTGTATTTGATTTTAGACTTTTTGAGACAAGGTCTTGATATGTAGTGCAGGCTGCCCTTGAACTCCCTTAAGCAGCCCTAAACTAGCCTCAAATTTACAGTGTGATCCAGCTCAGGAGATAACTTGGTGGTCTAAAGAACTACCTGGCAAGTGCGATGTCCCAGATTTGATGCATGGTACCACATGCTGTACCAGCCTGACCTGCGTGTGCCCAGCTAGTCACTAAAACTTGGCATGGTGGCACACGCCTGCATCCCAGCACTGGGGAGGCTGAGATAGCAGGATTACTGTGAATCTAAGCTGCATGGCAAAGACCCTGTGCCAAATCAATCAACCAATCAATCAATAAGATTTTTTTTAAATTAAAAAATCCACTCAGTGATCTTCCTGTCTCAGTTACCAGAGTGCTGGCATTACAGGTGTTTGCTGCAATACTCAGCATTGTGGTTTTTTGTTTGTTGATTGGTTTGGTTCTGTTGTCATCTTAAGACAAGGTCTCACTGTGTAGTTGAGGTTGGCCTTGAACTCAACTTCAAACTCCATGATACTCTTGCCTCAGCCTCCCAAGTGCTAGGATTAGAGGCATGCACCACCAGGCCTGACTGGTTGTTTAAAAATCTTTGATTAACTACTGTGTAAATGCTCAAGACCAAATTGCCTTTAACTAGAGCCAGCCAGATAGCTCAGTGGATTGAGTGCCTGCTTAGGCAGATACAGGAGTTGGAGATTTGATCCCTGGCCTGCCAGTGCCAGCCTTGCCCCAGAGCATGCTGAGAAGGTCATTGAGACTAGGCCTGGTAGCGCCCACCTGTAATCCCAGCACTTGGGAGTCTGAAAACAGGAGAATCACTATGAGTCTGATCTATGTAGTGAGACCCTAAATACCCTGTAGACCCTGCCCTAAATACATAAAAGAAAAAAAATGGCTTTAACCTTTATCGAAAAGGAGGATATCTGTTCAAATTTTGTCAATATTCCACCTTTGATCTCCTCCCTATAGGATGATAAAGATTAAGTTCACTTAATACTGGGGCTGGGGAGATAGCTCAGGCGCATAAGTACCAGCCTGGCAAGTGCAAGGTCCTGAACTTGATCCCTAGTATGCCCCCCAAAAATTAATTAATACTGATTTTTTTTTCATCGCACCAGGGCTTGAACCCAGAACCTTGCACTTGCCAGGCAGGTGCTCATGCCGCTGAGCTATATCCCCAGCTCTAATACTGATGTTTTTTAATGAGTTTCACTGTGATTTTTAAAGCAAATAGAAGACTTAAAAATATGGCACTATTTCAAATCAGATGTCAGGAAAATAAATATAAAATACACAAGTTAGCAATTAGAAGATCATGCAATGACTTAGTTTTCATAAAAACAAGCTTAGTAAGAGGCAAAAGAAACACATTGCATTATACTGAATACAGTATTTAGCTAAATCGTAATTTCTACAAGTTCTCCAGTCAGAACTGCTTGCTTTTGTGCTTGCTTTTGAATAAATTGTATCCTCATATTTTAAATTAAATGTCTGTTCAGCAAAGCTAATTGAACAAACACAGCTATACAAATTTAGACCCTACACTACCAAGGTAAACAAGGGACGTTATATTTAAACATGAGTAAGAAGGTTCTATTCTTTTTCATCATTGCTGTGATCAGGTTGCAAAGGATGTGCTTTTCTCTTTGTTTTTCCTGAGCCACTACTTCCTGGCTCTTCAGAAATAGATACTATGGAGTACATAAAAAGGGGAATTTTCTTTGGATATATGTTTGGTTCAGTTTTCACAAACTGTTAGCTTTTGAGCTTATACTTTTAAAGTGGAAATACATAAAACATGATAGGCAAACCATGCTGTAAGCCAAGAGCTATATATCTGAAGTCCTTGGCATTCTCTGCCTTTCTCAAGATAGCAGTATAATTGAAGAAGTGTGTGTAATATTCCTTATTAACTGATGGCTTGCTTTCTTATAACACTTTTTGCTTAGTATCTGGCTGTCAATTTTCAAAACTAACCATGTTTTGACCCAAGGATATAGCTTAGCACAGTATCTGCCTGCCAAGCAGGAGGCCTTGAGTTCGATTCCCCATACCAAGAAAAATTAAAAACAAAAAATGAGCTCAAAATTAACCATATTTTCATAGGAATGTTTTTTGGTTGTTTGAAATAAATACTTATTTTTATAATAAAAATAGCTGTGCACCAAGCCCTGTGGCAGAGGTAGAGATAACTGCTATGTTTCCTGTACTCAGGTAAAATATGAAAATTATCACTTCCGGGCAGATGCCCATGAGCTGTGAGGCTTGATGCTGTTACAGTAATGATCTAGAAAGGCTGACTAGGAGGAGGTGGCATCCATAGCATATTTCAGTCTTGGTCAAGATCATGTGCCACAAACAGCAGGCGGCCAAGATGTAGTACTGATGGCTTGATAGGTCAGGAACAGCCTTTCTGAACAGATTAGTTTTCAAAAGTAGACCAAGATTTCTGGAGCTAAGACAAAGGAATGGTCATTTTCACAACTCTATACAGAAGGTAGAAAGATCAGTCTGGGTTTAGGAACTAGATGGGCAAGGTAAGGCAGCAACTTCAGTGGGTGCTTGGATACCGGGTAGAGAAATCAGCTGCAATTTAAGAAAAGGACAGAGAAGTTCTGTTACTCCCATCCTCATTAGGGTGACACTTGCCCTCCCTTGGAAGAATGTGGGTATCACATGGTTCCCCTGGAAGCTACTATGTACTAGTCCAAGTCCTAAAGTGATCTTGGTTCCCCAGTTCCTGGAACTCACATCTTAGGTCTCAGAACTTGATTGATAAAGGAGGGAACATGAGACTGTTAAAAGTACTTTTTTATCTATTTGGATTGATTATAGAATGTAGGTCAGCTAAAACAACCAAGGATTAGCTGTGAAGGACTTGGAAAGACAAGTGGTACACACAGAGCCAGGGCTGACAGTTATTAGAGTGATGTGAAAAAAGGACCTACCCCGGCTTTGGTGAAGGTGGTACTAGAGTTATTGAAGAATAAGTAAGGATTTTCTAGGAAGGGAAAGTCTTTGCAAAGAAAGACTTAAGAGCAGAGCTCCAGATGGGCATATACATGGCGTGTGACCATTTTAATTGCTATAGTGAGTTAGTAGTGAGACCGTCCTGGAAAAGATTAATGGTCTTGAGGTAAAGTAGAAATGGCATCTGACAAGAGAAGAGTTAATTGGAGGGTGAGCACTTTGTAGATAGACAATTAAGTATTGGATTTTCAACTGAGTTATGTCCATTGGGGAAATTTGCTTATATGAAGTGGAGGAAAGGAAGGCGCAGACATAAGGAAACTAGTGTTGGGGCTTGAAACTGAGTTTTTACAAAGATAGTTAAATTAGTTCCAGGTATCATCAGGTGGTACTATGAAAGCAAGAATAGGAACACCTTGGAGCAGAGATCTGAGTCATTATATGACTGATAATGGAGAGAGAATACTCTGATGGACATGACCCTGCTTCCAAGGCCAGGAAAGTCCTGACTGTGGCAGTGGTACAGGATAAAGTTACTAAAAGCTTATGAACCTAGGTGCTGGAAAGAAGTTTAGAGGTTATCTGTTTAATCTGTTTTTGAGATTAGGAAGTGATGGCCAGAGAGAAGGAAAATGCTTTGTTGATGCATTTAGAACTCTGATCTTCTGATTATTAGTCCAGAGTTCATTTTACATAAAGATTTCAGCTTACCTTATAGCCTGTCATTAGTTTTACTTTTGCTGTGTGGTTTTTTGTTCTTGAAATAGTGTCTTTCTATATAGTTTAGGCTTGCTTTGAACTTACAGTGATCTCCCTATTGCTGACATTACAGGCATATGTCACCACCCCCAGCTGTGTGTCTTTTAGCCATGTAGTTTTAGCCTTTACCATTACCTTGGCATATATGTACTTATCACTACCCTAGAAGGGCCAGTAAGAAAGATGCTATCTTTGCTACTGGATTGTAGACTTCACTCAGGATCTTCTTCCTGTTACTTTTTATCTCAGTTACTCTTCCTGTTGCTGGGACAAAATACCTGACACACAAAATTAAGGAACTCCCACGCTAAGACAGTCCCTTTTATTTATTTATTTATTTTTATTTTGTACAGGGTCTCACTATGCAGCTTGGACTTGTGGTGATCCTCCTGATTTTAGCCTTCCTGGCACTGAATTACAGATGTGCACCACCACACCCAGTCTCAGTGGCTGGTTTAGTGCATCAAGGGGCAGGGCCAGTGCAGCATGTGGTGCTGGGGATTGAACATCTGTCCTTGCATTTGTGTAAGCAGGTGCTTAGTCTGCTGAACTATTCCACCTCCCACTCACAACATTATAAATCATCCTGCTGGGTTCTTTGCCCTTGATCATCCACATAAATCTGATTAAAAGCTCCCACTGCTTCAACGTTCAGCTGCTTTGACATTTCCTTTGTCAGATTAAATAGTTCACTGTGCTTAATCTCAGTCTCAGGCAAAGTCTCTGGACATAAGCAACATGCAGGCAAACCTTCTGCAAAGCCAGAATATACATTGTCTGGAGTCCAGCAACCAATGCAGTCGTTTTTTCCAGCAGAAACCTCCCCAGCCTGTTTTTTACAGGCAGGATTTCTAACAGCATTCTGGTCTTCTGAGCTGTGACCAGAATCTCCCATACAAAACAGCTGAAGGCATTCCAGTTCTTCTGTTGTAGGCAACCTCTTCACAGCTTTCCTATCTCTTTCCACAAGGCATTCCCAAAGGCTTATAATCCATATGGTCAGGTGTAATCACAGCAATGACCCCACTTCTCTGGTACCAAATTCTGTCTTGGTTATTCTTCTCTCGTTGCTGGGACAAAATACCCAACACACAAAATTAAGGAAAGTTTTCTTTAGTTAATGAAGGTTTCAGTCCATACTCGGCTGGCTCCAAAGCAAACTGGCACATGGCAGAGGGCAACAGTACATGGCAGTGGAAGACAGCAAAACAGCAAGAGCAAAAGGGAGGAGTAACTGCAGCAAGGACTACCGAGAGCAAGTCTTATCTCCCTTATGTTGCATTTAGGCTGTCTGCCTCAGGCTGAGTGTAGCACTCATACCTATAATCTCAGCATTACTCATACCCATAATCCTAGCACTGAATCATGAATTAATCATAGAGTCTAGAAGTCTGCCCCGTGACTGCATGAGACTTTGAGGGGACATCTAGATACAAACCATAACACTTTCTCTTCTTACCAAGTGCTCAGTGGGTCTACCAATGATATGTTACAGGGAGGAGCTAACGTTTGAGATGCTTGCACTGGAACCCCGTGCCTCTGATGATGAAACTCTTGAGTCTGAGGCCTCTATTGGGACTGCCGATAGCTCAGAAAATTTGAATATGGAATCTGAAGGAAACATGTGTGAGAGATCAGGTAAATGACTTTATTTGTTTGGTGCAGCGTCCCAGTATACAGCGTGGACTTGTAGGGATCCTCCTGCTTTCAGTCTCCCCAGTGTTGGGTTTACAGGCATGTAGCACCACACCCTGTCTCAATGCCTGGCTCAGCATACACGGGGGCGGGGGCAGGGGCAGGGCCGGGGGCAGGGGCAGGGCCAGGGCCAGGGCCAGTGTGACATGTGGTGCCAGGAGTAGAACACCAGTTCCTGCCCTTGTCCACTGAGCTATCTCATCAGCCAGTCCCTTCTAAGGGTACTCCGATCTTAACATGATAAACGCTGCATCAGATCAACCCTTGAGTGTAATGCATCTTTGTGGTAATTTAATGTTTTCTTGTATACATGCCAGTGAAAAGCTAGTAGTCACAGTATGTTGTCTTGCTGTCCCATGCCCATTTTCTAATGGTGAGGCAGAAATTGAGAAATGGGACGTTATGCCAAAGGAGATGTTTCAACAGAGTGATGTATCTCAAGGAGACAGAACCTAGTACTTACACTTGGTTTTTAAAATGGCAGTGACTGTTCTAGGCATCCGTCAGGGGCTCAGTCACATACCAAGGTTCCTTGGGGCTGATTCTGAAATGATACATGAAATGGGGGCAGAGCTATTTAAGACCATCATCCAGGAGCCTCCAGATTTTATTTCACTCATTTCTGTGTGAACAGTGACTCCTATTCATTACTTGCGAGATTTCTTTAGAGGGAAATGTCATTTACAGCTTTGGTCTCTTGTTTTGTATTAGAGAGAAGCTTAGGCCTTGGCTTCCAAAAGGCAGCTGCTAAGTCTGAACCTTCAGCCAAAATGCGAAAGCAGCTAAAAAAACAACAGGACTCTTTGGATTCCATGGAGTCCACATGTCTATCCAACACTACATCATCTCATTGCACCAAGAAACGCTTTCAGATTTATTCTAAATCTCCATTCTACCGAGCTGTCTCTGTTGGTGAGGCTCCAGGAATGGAAGGACCATTGGGCCAAGCCAAAGCCCTGGAAGATAGG
The DNA here is from genome assembly GCA_004027915.1 of Capromys pilorides. Classification (NCBI taxonomy): domain Eukaryota; kingdom Metazoa; phylum Chordata; class Mammalia; order Rodentia; family Capromyidae; genus Capromys; species Capromys pilorides. Next base: position 9,154 of record PVKN010005908.1, read on the forward strand.
CCTCAGTTCATCAGCAGAGGAACCTTCAACCCTGAAAAGGGCAAACAAAAACTAAAGAATGTGAGAAACTCACCTCAGAAAACCAAAGAGACCCCTGAGGGGACAGTGGTATCTGGTCGCCGGAAACCTGTGGACCCGGACTGCAGCTCTGTGCAGCAGCTGCCTCTCCTTGGAAATAACGAGTTTATGGTCTGAACTGACAGATGTGTGTCCCTTCACAGTGGTGAGCACACATCACCTCTTTGGGGCCTCACTGTGCCACAGTCATCCTAATTGTGGTCCTGCCTCTGGGCTGAGCATACAGCTGTGACCTGTCTGCTGAATTCCTAGGCCTCCAGTGCAAGTAGAAAGGCCTCCTCGAAGCTTGTTGGGAGGGTGCCAGCTGTGCCTTGGCTGCTGAATTTGAATCGTGATTTCACTAAACAAAGCCACCCAGGCCTGGGGATTTTGGTCAGTGGTAGTTTTCTATCCCCGCTTTTCTTTGCCTTCTCAGAGATGGATGTTGAACAGCTGAAGGAAATTGTGGACCTAAAGAATGCTTTGATTTCCAACATTGGAAGGAAACATAAACCTTTGTTAACCATGACAGCAGAAAGCCTGCAGGTTTGAGATTAAAGAGCTGGGATAAAATATAATTTTTCCCCAAACATTCATAAGCAAAGGCCTTTAGCCCTCTATTTTAATTTTTTTTTTAAATTTTAAAATATTTGAAAAACACTCCATATGCTATCTGGGGAAAGTAAAAAAAGCTATTGTTTCTGTTAAGCCATTAGAGCATGTATGAGATACCTGGTTTTACGATGAAAACAAGAGTACATTCTGTGTTTTTTGATGTCAAAATAATCAATGCTGGTTTAACTTCCAGTTAGTTCCTGCCAAATCTGTTGCACAAGATGAAGTTGCATTAGCCATATGCTTCTCATGTTCCCTGTTCCTAAGATCAGATTCCTTTAGGTTTTTTTTTTTTTTTTTTAATGTCCCAGAGACATTTAAGTAATTGCTAAATATGAAGGTTTCATCCTAGTCCAGTGAGGTATTTCACTTTGTATAGATTAAGCTGAAAACCATACATGAGCCTATACATCTACTGGTGGGTTCCCACCATGGACTCAATGTGACCATTTAATCACCTGACCCCCAAAACACAATACTGCATGACTAAGTGTTATAGAAAGCTGCCAAAATTCAAAGGTTTCAATATGATCCATCTAGCTTCTACTTTATTTCCCTCAGACCATCAGTATTAAATAGAAGAAAAAAAATCAAGGACTACTTGAAGCTATTTTTGTTAATATATGGTTACTAAAGTTTACTGTAAATATGTGTATAGTGTATCTATTTCTTTTTAACCTTGTGCTTCCCAGGGAATTCCTTCCTCAGCTTAGATGCTGTTGGGTAGGGAGTGAGAGCCACTCATCCCTGAATTGAAGCAAAGTATGACCATCTCTTTATCACTGATGGTCTCTACATATCTAAGTTACCACAACATTTGAAGCATCTTTAACATTTGTGTGATGGAATCTGTTTTTGCTATTTATAATGTATAAAAAATGGAACCCTTTCTTGAGTTATGTTCATGAGAATGTTTATTTTTAAAGTTAACTACATGCATCTTGTCTAACTACCATATGTACTGTTCTGTAAAAGAGCCTTTACCACCTGTAACCTGAACTTTGGTTTTTTTTTTTTTTTTTTTTCCTTTTCATACTTGCTTGATTTGAAGTTATAGAAATAGTGAGTTTTGTTCAGGCAGAGTCTCTCCTGTTACACAACACTGAACCTCATGCCATTGCCTCCGTGGTCCTTGGCCAACTCTCGGGGTCAGATCAGAGCATCATTCTGCAGAGCAGCTTAAAGATGGCATACATTTTGCCCTTCTGATTTTGGTTCAGAGTTGAGCCAGGGAAAGGAAGCCTTTTGAAGCTCCAGAATCATGACAGTCAACAAATGCAAGGTTTTATACTTCATGAACATCTGCCACTTGTCCTGCATAGTGCATGAACCTTTCAAAGTGATTTTCAAAGATGGGTGTGGTGTATGTGCCTGTAGTTCCAGTTATGCAGGAAGCTGAGGCAGGAGGATTGCTTGACCTCAAGCATTTAAGGCCAATCTGGGCAATGGAGCAAGACCTCAAAAGCAAGCATAGTAGGAATATCAGAGACTATCCTAGAGGGAAGCCCCAGTATGGCTGTGTGCAAGGGGTGCTGCTTCCTGGGCCCATACTGAGCCACATACTTTGAATATTCTTGGGAGAGGAGGGCCCTACTTGGCATTGACTGTTACTTTCCACTTGTTCCATGATGTTGTTAAAACCTTCCTTTTTTTTTTTTCCTTTTAAAGAGAGAGATTGTCCTTGTAAACAATTTCCTTTTTCCCAAAGGGATGACCTGGGGAACACATCTTGACACATGTTCTCCTGCCTAAATCTTTGTGGGTGGTTTTTGTTTTTTGTTTTCTAAGATAAGATTTTGGCAGTTAAAAAACCATTTATATAGGTCACTTTATAGGAAATAGTGGTTGACGGATGTTAAGAAACTTTATAATTTTTCTCAGGGACCTAAAACCTGAATTTAGATAAAAATAAATAAAAAAATTGTTTTTGGTTGCTAGATTTGTGAATTTCTAGTCATTCAACAAGCTGCCAGGATGGGGGTGGTTGGGAGGAGAAACCCGGGCCATTATAGCAATGTGTCACCCCAAGTGTGTCCCATACTCCTTGGAGGGAAACAGTGCTGCTCTTCTAGGATGACAGGCATCATTTACCAATTAGATGAAGCCATAGCCCTTACCAATGGGAAAATACGCTGTATTCACCTCCATCTGTTAATTGCCCGTCTCTCCCCCCCCCCCCCCGCCCATAGTTAACATTACATCAGCACCGAGGAATGCTGCACTACACTCACCTGTGAGGGGGATATTTCTCTTAAGTGTATGTCAGATTTGTGGTGTACTGTTGCTTCTCCTTTGCCACTTATTCTTTGATCTCAAATGCCTCAAAATAAACATCTGAATGGCAGTAGTGGGGCAGCGCCACGTTCAAAGACTACACTCCAAAATTCAGTGAGCATCACAGTCTCAGCCTCAGATAAAACATTTATCTTCTGTCCATTGAAACTAGTGAAATCTTACTGTAAGTGCATTATATATCATGGGAATATAACAGAAACAAGTCCGAGTTCATTCCAGATCACAAATTGAAGCAAATTAGCACAGGCAGGATTGAAGGAGGTAACGTGCTTAGTTTGTGATGCACTTTGTATTTCTTACCATTTAGGCTATTTGGCTGCTCTAGGCTTCTAGAAACAAGAACGGAGAGCCAGCCTACTTCCTATGAGCCTTGCAGAGGGAGCCAGAAGGACCCAAAGTCAGGAAGCTGGAGGCCCCAACTTCCTGTAGCTCTTAGCTTGCTGAGATCAGTGGAGACTTCCTATTCCATCACAGGAGGGTGTTTTCCCAGTTCAAAGCTGGGTTATGGAAATGTGCAGAGAAGAGGCCAACAGGACAGCAGGATCCTACCATCTCACCTCAGGTTCTCTGGGCTGTTGTGTTTTTAACTGTGAATGTGTACCTTTCACAAGCTTTGTGTTGGATGAGAGCGGATTCTCAGGATGTGTTCAAAGCTAAGAGTATTAATCATAAACAGTTCAGGTGGCTTTTTCATCAGCCTCATCCCCTGCACTCGGTGGGGCACTAGAAGTGGGGTCTGTATCATTCTGCATTGAGAAGCATAAGTTCACTCACATTTGTGACAGTGTCCAGCTCTGTCTCCCAACACCATGCTGACCTTGGTAGTAAAATCCTTGGTATTTGTGGGAGTCCTCTGTCTCCTGTGTCCTTAAAATAACATGCAGCTACTTTTCTTTGGAACCACTCTCACATGTAATTGAATATTAAAAGTGTAACTGCAGAAGGGTTGAGGTGATGGCTCTGCTAGGTCTTAGTGATCTCTTGGTTGAAATTGTTTTCTAAAAAGCCCATCAGCGGGGTTGTCACTGTGCTGTCCATCCATCCTTAGTGCTTATCAGTCAGTCCCCTTAGGTCATACAAAAGTTGCACCTCTTGAACCAAGTATTTGTATTTACTATGGGAAAGGTGAACTAAAGATTAGTATTATATTATTTTAATGGATTTAAAGTAATTTATAAGTATGTTGAGTGTAAATTTTTTAAAGACTGTATTATAAATGGACATATCCTGTGAAATATAATATCATTTACTGTTGAATAGAATAATGCTATTAGAATAATTTATCTTAGCCATAGAACAGATTACATTCCTGATGCAATCAACAGGCACTTTGTAACTTCCTGTTTTAGGGGGAAGACAAGACATCTGTATAAAGTACAGTTTGTGTCCCTCAGAATATGCACTGTATGGCTATACAAAAGCAGCTTAATGAACAAATCACCATGGCTCATTAAAGAACAAAGCTTCCAGAAACAATAGTATGTGTGGTTTCTTTTCTAACCATCATGGCTCTCACCCCCAACTCTCAAGTAATAGCAGTGATTTCTTAGTTACAGAGCTGTTTTAAGGAAAGACCCCTACCCCAAACTAACAACATACAAAGGTGAGCTCCTGAAATTCAGCTGAATTCACATGAAGATGAGATTCCAGGTGTTGCTTTTTATGTAAGGGATGCTAAAACTCTCTTCTCAACAGAAGCAGCAGCAGCAGGTATATTGCTGCATTTTGAGTAGTCCTGGGAGGACCGTGGAATTCAGAGAGAAACTGGATCTTGCAAGATCCAGAGACAAGGGACAAAAACATAGCTAGAGAAAGTATCCTGTCAGCCAGCTTCTCTGTCAAATGGCCAGGGGCAAGGAGCTGTCGTTTGTAAGAGTACCAGGAGAGAATCCAGCAGGCTCTGTTAGCAAGGATACAGCCCTGGCTACCATGCTTTTACACCCCCACAGCCTTGCAGCCTGATTTCATAAGTAGGATTCTACATCACCTCCGTCACAGTTGAGGGTCTAGAGGTGAAGTTTTGCTTTTGAGGTCCAGAGACAAAGTACAGGAAACAGCAACAAAAGAAAACTGCATCTTTATTGTCCAGACCTTACATGTGCCATTATCACATATTGACATTCTTGTATACTGACAACTATGTGGCACATGTGCAGTTTCCTAATGCTAAATCATGATTATGTAAGTTTATCCCACTGTGCGCCTGTGCTGGACAGCATGGTCACATCCTCAGGTGTTCTCCATGCCCAGAGCCTTGAAGCAATCCTGAAGCAACTCCCCATAGGCTTCCAATGAGTCCAAAGGTGCTATACCCAGGAGCCATCTTGTATAAAGACCTAATGAGGGAATGGGGCTGCTCTGGGACACCACTTGTGCCATGGCACTGTTGGATTAGGTAACTGCTTCACAAACTACACCTGGCCCCATACATGCAGTTATACCAGCGGGGTGCCCTGCAGTGTAAGGGTGGAATCCTGCCCTTTACCAGGAGTCTGGGGAGTGTGCCCTCAGATCACAGACATGGCTACCTGTGTAGATTCATGCTAGTGGTAGGAGTGAAAGTACCCACTTACGGCTCTTGCTACCCTTTTCCTGGCATTCTATAGAGTCTTGTCGTGGCCCCCTGTTGCCTCACCCTAAAGTGAGTGGCCTACTGAAGTCCAGAGGGAAACTGCCCAGTGCTACCAGCTATAGCCTGTTCTCATGTGCCCACAGGCACTTTGACTGTCAGAAAAGCCCAAGCCATCACACTGTCCCCATGTGTGCATGGCTAGCTAGAGCCCTGAGGTTCTGCTGATGGGTGAGAGTACTGCTTCAGTAACAACAGATAGGGACACCACAATTCCACACCTGTCAGCACCACTCCTATAGGGTTTCCACCACCAGCTGCCCTGAATCTTGTCTGACCACATACTGCTATCAGGTGTTGTGGTTTCTGGCACCATCTCCAGGTGAACTCATCACAATAGAAGCGCTTCATGCCAGAATCCCTAAGAAAATCCCCATCACCTGTGAGGTACTATTTCCCAGGATGCACCGCACATACTGCTGTCGACACCACCATGCTTCAACTGCTAGTGTCCCAACTTTCACAAGGCTCACAGAAGTCACTGATCACATCCCGAGGGGCTACAGGGAGACTATACTATGATACCCATCTGGAAAGAGCTCTAACACAGCATTAAAAGCTAATGGCCCAAGACGTAGCTTTAGGAGAAAATAACTTACTAAAAAATCCACACCAGCTGGCTGCATTGTACATAAAAGCAAGCCCCATGCAGGTCCGTCCCTCCAAGCAGCATCTCCACCACCGGCAAGTAGGCACATGCTAGCCATGTGGTGTCCCCAACCTAAAGGCACAACCATCCACTACCAGCCAGCTCTACATTTCACTTTCCTGTGACCTAGGGCAGCAGAGGCAGACTGACCAATCTGATCTTGACAGAGGACACTGCCTGGGAAAAGAAAGTGGGTCAGAAAAGTAAGCAGACGCAGAGAGAAAGTACAGATGGGGCCAGCAACTGCAGAGACTCCAGTAGTACTCTCCCAAAGTGATCAGGAAGCACAGCCACAGGAAACCACTGCAGAGAGGGAGTGGGCCAGGAATAAGGCAGCTGAGGAGTAGCAGCTCAGGCTGGAAGGATACAGGCTCTGCCACCATAAGCAAGCACCCAGACCCCAAGTGTCAACCATAGGTCCAACGGTGAACTCACACTTTTTGTGTTTCTCATCTACCAACATGAGCAAGGACGCACTATGGCTTGGATGGTGACCACAGTCGGGAGTGGAGGGATTGGGTGGGTCTGGCGCAGAGCAGGGCACCTCAAAAACTGAAAAGAAAATATGCAAAACCAGGAAATTTTTGACTCAAGTATTACTTTTCTATTTTTTATTATTTTTATTTTTCAGTGGGTTTTTGGGAAGAACTTGGATTTTTTTCTCTTAACTGATTTTTTTCTTCTAGTTTTTTCTACTGTTTCTCTTTCAATTTTTCTCTTTCTTAGCTTTCATTTATTTATTTATGATTTTACAAGAAGCAATTTTATTTTGTTGTATTTTTAAATTGTTTTAAAATTTTCTTTTTAAATTTTTTCCTAGCTTTCTTTTATTTTCTTTTTTCTTTCAGTACCAGGGATAGAACTCAGGACCTTGCACTTGCCAGGCAGGCACTTATACCACCGTGCTATCTCCCTGGTGGTTTTATTTTCTGCATTGTGCTGTTTTTCTTCTTCATGTTCTTCCCTGCCATGGTTTTCTACATTTGCACTTCAATTCCTTTGTGCCTCGGTTCACTAACTTAATTCACTCTCTGCTTCTGGAAAAGATAGTTACATTTATGTTCATGAGGGAAAGACGGTCACAGTGGTGTTCATCATCCAATAGAGTTTGCAAACAAAAAACAAAATTTTGCCAAATGCTTCTGTTAGCAAACCAAACCCTTCACAAACAAAAGCATCCATGAACTGCACTACCTCCGCACTGTATTTCCTGAAATGTAAGACCTAACCAGAACCAGTTCTAACTGGTCATTACCACAGTGGTAGCCAGTGTCATGCAGCAAATTAGACCTTACTGTTTTCATGCTCAATGGCCACTCTGTCATGGCAGAGGAAAGCAAGGATAGACTAATTTGAGCTGGCATATTTTTGGGGGGTGGTAGGTTTATTTTGGGGGAAATACAGTTGGACCATCTATCTCCCCTTTCTCTCTCCCTTTTCATATGCCATTAATTTTTCAAGTTTTACTTTTGTGTTCCAGTTCCCTTTCCCCTCTACCAAAAAATGACTGAGCTATATGAGTCTCTAGATAGCTAGTTAGGTATACCCTGTACTATTGGATACTTTCCACTCTTACTAGAGGAAAAGTTTCTCCACACAGTAGATATTTCCTGTCAGTCAGTAGTAAGTTAATGTTTGATTTGTCTTAGTGTTCACATTAGCATTACAGATCTCTTTTCTATGGCTAAGAGCAATCAATTACTGGTTCTTATGGTTTGTCAGTATTCAGTTTGTCTTTGACACTATAATTTTATTATTATAGCCAAGATGTTCCTATTCATTGGTTTTCTTGATATGTCACTATCTGGATTGGCTAGGGGTAAAATTAACAACTGTAGCTGATTCTCAGAAAGATCAGTATTGGGTCAAATATGATACAACCTCCTACCATAAACAGGAACACAAAGGCCACCAGTAAGCCATAGCCAGAGGACAGCAATGAAAAGTAGACATTAACTAAAGACTCCATATAGAAACAGTTTTCTACAATAAGGAACCCCCAAGATTGATCATAAAGCAGAAACATAAATAGAAACATGAGTAGAGAGGGCAGCGAATGCATCCCAGGACCCCATCTGCCACTGAACTGATCAATAGGGCACCAAAGGGGAGGAAACCTAAAGCCACATGCTCAAATTATTTGACATGAAGGGAGGTAACAAAATGAATCAGTAAGGCAAGTGGGAAAGCAGCACCACAAAAAATTATAAAGCTAGCCAACAATGCCAATATGCCAAAAAAGAAACACATGCACCTGGCAGAGGGGCAGCTGAACAAACAGAAAAAATGAGGCCAGCAACAGGAAAATAATGCAATGACAGGAATAAGTCAATATAACTCTCAATGTGAGTGGCCTCAATTGCCCAATCAAAAGGCACAGGCCGGCAGAGGGGATCAAGGGAAAAAATGCACTACAGATATTCCTTGTTTAATAATCTGCTTGTTTAACAGCTGTTTGGACCAAAAACCAAAGTATGCTATTTGGACATACAGCCTGCCGCTTCAAATTATGACCCATTTATGCACCTTGCTTACCCAGTGTTATGGCTTATGTCTAGATGTCCTCCCAAAGTATCATGTGGCTTTAGATGGGGCTTTTCAGAGATAACTGGGTCCAGGGTGTGTGGTGCTGAGATTAAGGATATGAGGCTTGGATTAAGAGCATAATCCTGGGATTAAGCATATCATGCCCTGGGTGTGAGTGCCACCTGCCTTTAGGGTGGGTGGCCTGGATGGAATATAAGAGACAGAGGGGTGCCCCTGTCACCTGCTGGTGCATGTCTTCTGCTGCCTCCTGTCCACTCCATGATGCCCCTCTGCCATGCCACCCTGCCTTGGAGCCAGCCCATTTTGGACTGAAACCTCTACAAGCTGTGAGCCACATAAATATTTCCTCTTTTAATTTCAGGTGTTGGGTACCTCATCTCAACAATGAGAAAAGTAAGCATACAGTATGGTAATTCTTGCTGATTGTGCTGTACTGTAGTTTTTTTTTTTTTTAATTAACTTTATTGGGCTGGGAGATCACTCGGTAGTCTAAGTGCCTGCCTGGCAAGTGCAAGGCCCCATACCACATGCCATGCTAGCGCTGGAACCCCTGACGTGCTCGTGCATACCTGTAATTCCAGTGCTGGGGAGTCTGAGACAGGAGGATCACTGAGTCCAAGCTGCATAATGAGACCTTGTACCAATAAATAAATAAATAAAAGACTTTTTAACTAATTGGTAATTACTTAATTACCAATAATTACTTAAACTTAAGTAATTTAAGTTTGTTGGTATATTTTAAATAATACATAATGATCCCATTCATCATAGGGAGTTTGTACCTGGAATTGATATATCAATTTTTTCCCCTATTCTCCTCCCCTCCTTTCAACCCTTCTCCATCTTATTCATAAAAGCTTTGTTTTCAATTTTTCCTTAATCTTTTTTCATTTTCTTCACTCCCCCCTTATTCTTTTTCCCATTTGAATATTTCTTTTCCATTTCCCATAGTACTGTACCTTTATGTTCTGCTATAATTACAGTACTGTATGTAAGAGTTATCCAAATAAAAGGTAAATCATCAAGTTGGCAGTTCCTTTAACTACTTCTTCGACCTGGGTCTTGTGCATACTATATTCAATTCCTCATTTAGCAACCCATTCATTGCAGGATTGGAACTAGGTCATAAATGAGGAATGTCTATATGCAAGAAACACATTCAATCCAAGAAGATATTCTCTAAGGATAGAAAACAGTAGTTCATGCAATAGGGACCCAGGACAAAAAGCAGGAGTTGCTATCTTAATTTGAGGTAAAGTGGATTTCAAGCCAAGACTGATCAGAAGAGAGAAAGAAAGTCCCTACATATGTTCAACAAAAAGAGTTAGGACTGGCCAACTAGCTCAGCAGATTAAATCATCTGCTTAGGCAGAAGCAGTAGCTGGGGTTGGTCCCTGGTGTGCCTGCCGGCCCCAGCCCCACCCTCCAGGACACGCTGAGACGTGATTGAGACTGGGTGTGGTAGCACCCGCCTGTAATCCCGGTTCTTTGGGAGGCTGAACACAGGCAGATCACTACGAGTCCGAGCTACATAGTGAGACCCTGAGACCCTGTAGACCCTTACTTAAAAAAAAAAAAAGTTAGCAATTATAAATATACATGCTCCAGATACCAATGCATCAAACTTCATAAAACAAACTAATGAACATTAAAAATCAGATGAACAACAGTACAGTTGTAATGGGGAATCTCAACACCCCATTGCTACAGAAGGACAAATCAACCAGGTGAAGTATCTGAATTGAACCACACCTTCAAACAAACAGAGTTGATAGTTTTCCACCCAGCAATGCTAGAGTACACATTCTTCTTGGCAACACAATGGACTTTCTCCAAAATAGACCACATTCTGGCCCATAGAGCATGCATAAGTAAATGCAGAAGAATTGAACTTACCCCACACAAATTACCAGACTACAGTGCAGGGAAACTAGAAGTCCATGGCAAAAGACACCATAGAAGCTAGGAAAACACAAAAATTAAAACCCTGTTGAAGAATCAATGAATCACAGATCAAATTAAAGAAAAAATTAAGACAAACAAAATTCCTGTACCACATATGGGAACCCTATGGGACAAAATCAAAGCAATCCTAAGAGCTTAGCAAGTTTATAGCAATGAATTTCCACTCTAGAATAACAAATAACCTAATGATGCACCTCAAGGTTCTAAATAACAAGAACACTCTGAGCCCAAAGCTAGTTTAAAAAGAAGAAAAGGAAATTATAAAGGTCTGGGCAGAAATGATTTAAAAAATTGAACAAATCAGTGAATCAGAGTTGGTTCTTTAAGTGATTAAACAAAATACACAGACACAGCCAAACTTGTTTTTAAAAGGAAAGATCCATATCCATTCAATTAGATATGAAAAAGGTGAAATTACAACAATTTCTGCCAAAATCCTGAAGATTATTGGGAATTTCTTGGAGAATCTGTACTCTAATAGGAAGTGCAGAAGAAACGGATAAATTCCTAGATACATATAAACTACTAGGGCTGGGGAGATAGCTTAGTGGTCTAAGTGCCTTCCTGGCAAGTTTAAGGACCCAGATTCAATCCCCAGTACTGCATGTTGGCCCCACAAACTCCAGGCATGCCATGCCAGCCTCTGAAACCAGGTGTGGTGGAGCTCACCTGCAATCCCAGCACTGGGGAAGCTGAGACAGGCTCCTCAGGAATGACTAAATCAATAAATGTAATTCACCACAAAAAAGCAAGGACAAAAACAATATCATCACCCCAATAGATGAAAAAAAAAAAATTTGACCAGATTCAGCATCCATTCATGATTAAAAAAAACAAAAAAAATCAAGAAAATAGAAGTACAAGGTCTCTATTTTAATCTGATAACGCCTATCACAAACCAATAGGCAAGAGCATTCTCAATGGGGAGAAGCTGAAAGCTTTTCCTCTAAAATCAGGAACAAGACAAGGATGTCCACTATTACCACTTTTGTTCACTTTTTTTCTGTATTTTTTTAGGGAAGGGTCTACAGGGTGTTCAGGGTCTCACTACTAGATTGGACTCATAGTGATCCACCTGTTTACAGCCTCCCACGAGCTGGGATTACAGGCTTGCGCACCACCGTGCCCAGTCTCAATTGCCAGTCTCAGTGTTCCCCAGGAGGCAGGAGGGCACATGCTCACTGTTCTTGAAATACTAGCTGGAGCAACTAGATAAGAGAGAGAAACAAAAGGAAAGGTATGCATGGTGGCACACACCTATACCTATAAACCCTGCACTCAGAAGGCTGAGAGGACGATTACCACAAATTCAAGACCAGCCTGAGCTACATAGTGAGTTCAAGACCAGCCTGAACTACATAGTAGGACTCTATTGTGGCTTCGGGTCTTCATAAGGGGAACAATATAATACAGGGACACATTTTATAATAGTGTTTTATAGTGAATCACCCAAGAATCATATATAAGAACTGCAGGAAATCTATCCACACACATAATGATAAAGACTCCAGGAGAAGGCCTAGATCCTAATATCCTGCAAGAGTCTGGCTGAAAACCTGGAGCTCATAACAATGCCTCCCACAAGCCCAATGGGAGACCGAGAGCCCACAACAAACTCTCATGCAAAACTAGAAAATCTATGCCAACGAGATGATGTTTTCTGTGCTAGCAGGCTGAGGGATCTGAACTGGAGCCAGAAAGCAATACTCAAGGTAAGCACCAGATCTCCCCACAAAGTACCACAGCCATCCTCAGCAACAGTGAGGTCCCAAGCTCCTATAGCAATGAAGAAAGCCATGTTCCCATTAGGAAAGCCAATGTGACAAGCTTCTCCATGAGGCTGAGCAGGGCACCATCTCTCCTTAAGGAGCCAGGAAGTGATGCTCAAGATGAGGACCAAAGCTCCTCCAAAGTTCATCAGGAAATCCAGCATGACCAGGTCCTCCAGGAGAACAGCCCAAGAGAACTAGAAGCTTCCAGCAGCTCCACCTGTTTTGCCAAACAGCGTTCTGGAAGCTTCTGCTGTTCTGCATTTATGCTGCTGGCAACAACCCTCAGGTGGACTGCCTGCACCCAGCACCACACTAGTTTAATTCAGCTGGGTGTAGTAAGTTCCTCACCAGTTAGAAATACACTACAGACTCTCTCAAAAAAGGAAGAAAGAAACAAAAAGGAATATAGATAGATAAAGAAGTTAAATTGGGGGCTGGGGAGACAGCCCTGTGGCACAAGTGCCTGCCTGGCAAGTGCAAGGTCGTGAGTTTGAACCCCAGTCCCGTCCAAAAAAAAAAAAAAGTTAAATTATCATCATTTGCAGATGACATAGTCTGCTACATAGAAAATCCTAAAAACGCTATCAAAATATTCCTAGAAACTAATATCCAAATTAAGTAGTGTAGCAGGATATAAAATTAACATTCAAAAATGAATTGTCTTCCTGTACACCAGTAAACACAATGAGAGGGCAATTAGGGAAATGATACTTTTCACAATAACATCAAGAAAAATGAAACACTTAGGAATTAACCAACCAAGGATAGCATATAAAATATGAAATACCTAAGAATTAATCTAACAAAAGATGTAAAAGGCCTCTATGTGGAAAACTAAAGCACTCTTTAAAGGGAGATTAAAGAACGTATCAGAAAATCAAAAGACATCTCTTGCACCTGGATAGGAATAACAAATCTAGTGAAAATGGCCATACTTCCAAATCTATTACACATGGTACTGCAAAATCCCATGACATAGAGAAAAATCTGTGATAAATAATTCAGGTTAACATTTTTTGAAAACCCGTGAAACAGTGAGTCCATGAAAGTCAAATTGCGAAATAGCAAGGGACTACTGTGAGAGCTTCCTTAGGGTGGCTCTCTAGTCTTTAGTAAAATAAATCTCCAAAGCAAGGGGAAGAAAGAGTAGTAAAAGGAAAGTTGGAATTGAGGGGCAGTGGCAGTGAAAAGAGACTCATCCTCATCAGTGCCTACTGGGAGCTGATGGAGAAGTTCCCCAAGACTGTCAGTCTTGGGACACCAAGAGTGTCAAGAGCTAAAACTGTCCCCCATTAGTGGAGGATCAAATCAGAAAGGAAACTGAGGCAGAGCAGACTCTACATTCCCTCTCCTATACATGGGAGGGGCACTAGCTGGTGAAACCTGTCCTTAAAGCTTGTAGAGCACTTTAATTGGTTGACTAAGTCCTGTGTGTTTATATGAGGTACATTCCCCAAGTCTACTGCATCGTTAGGGAAATGACAGAAGGCTACCTAATAAACAATTAGAGCCAAAATTTGTATATCTTAAGTGAAATCACAGTTAATAAGAACATATTGTAAGAGGAAAAGAGAGACAATAAAAACTCCCTTTTGGGGTCTTACCTCTTTTAATCTTATATCGCAGTGTGACCTCCAAAATATATAATAACTAACTCTAGACAAGCCAAGCTTATAGTCTCAGGAAGTCAAAGCATAAAGTCACAAACAAAAGGACAAAGTTTGAGTATTTATTTGACCTGAGAAAGAGCTCCCATTGCCTGGAGGGGATTCTGAATGGAAGCCCAGCAGGCTTTCTATGTCCTGCTCTTATGTGAATAAGAAGAGCATGGAAAAAGCTTGCTCAAAGAAAATCAGTTCAAAGGAAACCAGTTACGTTATATGCCTCATGCTTCTTGAAGTCCAGTCCAGAGATAGGGAAGAATTGTAACCTTAGCATATTCTATCTAACAACCCTTTCCCCAAAAGTCCTCGCTCCGTTCTTACGCTAACTTTCTCTTTTTCTTTTCTTTTACATTTTTATACTAAAGTGAGTAGTGAATTTATATATATGGATACCTTTCCCAATCTACCACCTGGCTCAAAAGGAAGAACATTTCTATTAACCTGGAAGGCTGTCCTGGGCTCATCCTAACGAGAGCCCCTGCCCAGCCTCGCAGCAGCAACTGTGTTCCCACTTCTAGCATTTCATCCCTCCAGTCTGCTCTTTACCCTTACAGAAATAGAAACTATGCCTGCTTTTTTTTTTTTTTTTCATTATTAGCACCAGTCATATATTTTTAAAAATCATCCCCCTATCCTATTCTCCCCAGAGACCACACAGAAAGGGAGCAGTCTTAGGCACTGCCAAAGAATCAATACAGGATCTTCTGGGACTCACGAGCTGCTGGCAGGGACCCATCCCAAGGCCGTCCACAGGAGGATGTAGAGACCTGTTTCTTTGTACCAATTCTGAAGGCTTTGTTCAGCCTCCTCCTTATCTCCCCAGGGTCCTCCAGCCTTCTGGAAGGAGTTTACCCAGGATGCCATAGGAAGGTGCCTAGGGGGTCAAGATACAGTACAAGGACCCTTGGGTCCTAATCTTGGATCATTAGCTGTTTGATTTTGTCCAAGTGACTTTAGGGATTAGTTTATACATCTGCAAAATGCAGGCAGTACATGCCTGACAAAGCAGTGTTGAGGACCAACTGATGTCAACATGGGTGTGAATTGAGGAGTGGCTTGACAGGCGGTATTTGACGCCCCCGCCGCCCTTTACCTCCAGGCTGGGCCCTGTCTACCTGACTGGAAACGATACTCTGTTCAGCTTATCCACCACAGCCTCTGGAGCGGGGGAGCCTGAGACTGAAGAACACTGCCTCTTCCTCCCCCGTCTCTCAGCAGGTCCCACCACCATTCCCAGGCAGCAGTCTCCACAGCTGAGAGACGGGGTAGGGTTTTTTGCGATGCTCCAGCTAAACACAGTATACAAGGGCCAGAGATGCAGGTGGAGATCCAGGAAACACACTGGAACCTTTAGGCAGGACTGCTCACCCTTGGACAACGAAGAATTTCTCAGACCCTGAGGAGGGACTGGGTTAGACCCAAGGGCCCAATGTCCAATTGCTGGTCATTCCATCTGGTGGCATCTCACTAATGCCAATAAAGCGCCTTGAGCTCCAGACAGTTCTGGGCCTCCCTTGAGAGCATGTCTGTCCTCTGACTGCCAAAGTTTTCCATCTACCACATGCCTACATACTAAAGTACAGTGGACCTAACACAGAGCAAGGGGAGACTGGCCCTACAAGCGTTTGTTCCACAGCCATGTGATGCATCGTCACCTGCTCAGAATAAAGAGGCTCAGGAGCACCACGGCCATTTGCACACTGTACATCTTCACTAGCTGTATCTCACTGCCTTCCCCACTTGCTCCCCATTGCCCAGACCAGGAGCCCCCAGAGCACTGACTCTGACCCTCTCTGTTCTGTTCCCTTCTCTGGCCCCAACTCACACATTGATGCCTAGGGCAGGGCACAAGTTTCCAAACTCCTGAGGTCCTTGTCACTCCTGAGGGATGCTGGGCCGACCTACAGTGCCATGTGGCTCGTTGATCTTGGTTATTCCCTCGAAGGCTCCAGCCTGTGGGCTGCATGATACTTGCTCTCCTTCCTGTACCATGTCCTCTCCCTTGCACCTGCCACCCTGATGTAGCCACACATGACTCTCATCATATCTTTCAGCCCCACCCTCCCCATCAGGGCAGCACCAAGCCAGGCTGCCTGGAGCATGACTCATCCTTTCCCCAGCTTTTAGACATTCAGACTGGGGGTCAGAGGCAAAGGAGAGCTTGGACATGGATATTGGCTTGGGGGATGGGGACTAACAGGGCTGTCCTACCAGACAGGTAAAAGCTGGAGGATGGTGACCTGCCTGTTATTAGATGTGCCCAGTAGCTATGTCTATACAGGTCTAATTACATATATAGGATCTGGATTATAAAGAAGCATGTTGCCTATTAAGACATAGGAATATGCCTCCTTTTTGTTTAACTTGCAAGTCAATGAAATTCATTCATGAGCCTCAGTGAGCTTCTGTGAGCTTTGGGAGCTTCAGTGAGATGCATAGGAGGGGAGAAATGTCACTCCCACACCCTCACCCCCACCTCACCATCATAGGAGCCACAGTGAGCCTTGGTGAGACACGTGGGATGGGAGAAACCCTGCCCACAATCCCTGTGCCATTAACGGAGTCTCAATTTGGAGGAACCCTCATGTCTGGCCCATACTCCTACATTGTAGATTAGACAGCTAGTATAGGAAGCACCTAGGACATGGCAACCAGCTAGAGAAACCCAGGGTAAATCTGCTCTAACGAGGGGAAACACTTTGCATACAAACCCCTAATTTATGATCATTTCTGTTATATAGCTATAGACCTAACTCCTATGGCCTAAAATGCAAAATCAATAGCTACCACAGTCTGCTGGTTTCTAAACGGTGCTTATTGCTAATTATGTTACTGTACTTAGGATATCATATCTGTTGTAATCAGTTGTTCTCCCTTGTGCAACAATATTGGGAAGCTCTGAGGTAATAATCTCACCACAGCCCTAAGCCAAAAGACTGGGGACTGAGCCAAACAAAACCAACATCCAATTCTCAATTAATTGAGAAGGTAGAATCTCGGAGCAGACAAACCAAGGATGCTTTACACACAGACAATGTCCCTGAACTACAGACTATTCCTGGAGAGGTCTTGATACTAGTGGTATAGGTCTCTACTACCAAAACTCACGAGGATCATCACAGAAAACAAAATTTAAAATTTTTGAAATAAGAAATGTTAAAACAAAGGAGCAAAATGCAATTTCAGACTTCCAGCCCACTCAGAGCAAGTCCAGGAGACATCAACATAGAATACATTGGAAGTCATACATCTGAAATTTCTGAAATAAAAGGAAATGAAAAATCCTAAAAACAGGAGAATCACTATGAGTCTAATCTACACAGCGAGACTGTGTAGACCCTCTAGACTATGTACTAAAATACATAAAAAAAAAAAAAAAGGAACAACTCTATCAGACTATAGAAGAAATTAGATCAGAAATAATCTCTCAGATAAAAAAAAAAAAAAATGACAACCAGAATGAAAGAATTGCTCGGTATATCTAAAGAAGACATAGATTTAAGAAAAGAGCATAAAAATGATGGAAACCTTGAATGAACAATATATAAAAGAATTTGAATGCATGAAACAGATATTCAAGAAACTATAAATTCCATTGAAGATGGACTTTCAGACCTTAAAGACAGCATTGCAAGTAGCCATTACAAATAAAAATAAAAGGAATCAGAAAAAAACCAATTCAACAGCTGCAAGATGATGCAAAGGAAAACAATATAATACTGATAGGTGTCGACAAAAAAAAGCAGGGATCAACACAAATGACATAAAAAGACTATTTGCAGAAATAATAGCAGAAAATTTCCCAAGCATGGGAAAAGAATCTGACATACAGATAAGAGAGCCATAGAGGATGCCAATTAGTCAGAACCAAAATAAATCCATGCCAACATATAATAATCAAGATCCCAGAAATTCAGCATAATAACAGAATGTGAAAAGCTGTTACGGAAAAGAAATGGATCACCTGAAAGCAGAATCATGGCAGATTTCTCAACACAAAAGAAGTCATGTAGAAATTCAGAAGATAATCAATACCTACTTCAAAAATATTTACTCTCACAGGATGGCAAACACAGAAGAAATGGGTATATTCCTAAATACAGTTGAATTGCCAAAGTTGGAACAAGAAGATATAAAAATTCTGAATAACTCAATATTATTCAATTGAATTAAAAATGTAATTAAAAACTTACCAACAAAGAAAAACCAATATCCTGATGAATTCACTGCTGAATTTTATAAGAAATTTAGAAAAGATTTAATACCAATTCTTCTTCCAATTCTTCTCAAACTCTTCAATGAACTTGAAAGGGAAGTAATTCCCCCAAACTCATTCTTGGAGACAAGTATTACCCTGATACCCAACCAGAGAAAGAGCCAACCAAAAAAGAGAATACAGGTTGATCTCCCTAATGAACATAGATCCAAAAATCCTGAATCAAATGCTAACAAACACAATGCAGCAAAATAATCAAGATTATACACCATGACTATGTGAGATTCATGCCAGGAATGCAGGGATGAATAAATCAATAAATGTAATGTGCTACTCTACATTGAAGACCCTAAAACTCCACCAAAAGACTTCTAGATTTAATAATCAAGATCAGTAATGTAGCTGGATACAAAATCAACACTCAAAACTTAATAGCATTCCTGCACACAAATAACAAACTCACTGAGGGAGAAATTAGGGAAACCACACCCTTCACAATAGCATACAAAAAAATGACACACATAGGAATCAATCTAATCATGGAAGTAAAAGACTTGTACAGTGAAAATTACAGTACTCTGAAAAAAGAGATCCAAGAGGGACTCAGAAAATAGAAAGATATTCCTTATGTATACTTAGGAAGAACCACCACCATGAAAATTACCATACTCCCTAATCTCTTACACAGATTTATAAAGCAATCTTGATCAAAATGCCGTTAGTTAACACTTTATAGATCTACAAAAAACATTTCCAAAATTCATCTGGAACCAGAAGAGACCGAGAATAGCAAAAGCAATTCTGGTCAAAAGAGCAAAGCAAGAAGCATCACAATCCCTAACTTGAAATTATACCACAAAATTAGAGTGATAAAATCAGCATTATACTGTCAAAAAACAGACCAGAAGACCAATGGAACAGATTAGAAGACACAAACAGAACTAAAAACACACTCAGCTGCCCTATCTTTGACAAAAGAACCAAATGTATTCACTGAAAGAAGATCGCTGAAAAACTGAAAAAACTGGCTGTCCATATGCCAAAGACTAAAACTAAACCCATGACTATTAAAGGAAAGTTAAAGTGAACTGAAGATATAAATTTTAAAACATAAACACTAAATCTACTGGAGGAGTAAATAGGTAGAAATCATGAAGACATAGGAATAGGCAAAGAGTTCCTAAACAAAAACCAAAGTGTACAGGAAATACTTCAAAAATCAACACCTGGAATACCATCTTATTGAAAATATTTGCACATCTAAAGAAATCACTAACAGAGTAAAAAGAAAACCCACTGATTGAGAAAAAAATTAGTCAACTTTCTCTCAAAGGACTTCTATCTAAAACATATAGAGAATTTTTAAAGATCGAGCCCCCAAAATTCAAAGGCTTAATTCAAAAATGGGAATCTGAGATGAATGCACACTTCACAGATGAAGAAATACAAATGGCAAATAAATATATGAAAAAATGTTCAATGTCACTGGTCATTTAAGAGATGCAAATTAAAACAACACTGAGATTCCATCTCGCACCAGAAAGAATAATTATCATCAAGAAATCAACCCATAACAAATGCTGGTGAGGCTGTGTGGAGAAAGGAAGCCTTTTCTGCTGTTGGTGGGAATGTAGACTGGTACAACTACTGTGAAAATCAGTGTGCAGATTCCTCAGCAAACTAGGATTAGAGGTCCCATTCAACCTTGCCATTTTCCTTCTATTTTTCTAGAAGAATTGAAAACATCATGCCACACCAGTATATGTGCGCCCATGTTTATAGCAGGTAAATCTTGGAAGCAACCCAAATGCCCACCAACTGAAGACTGGACAAAAAAGATGTGGTGTTTTCCTATAATGGACTACTCAGCTATAAAGAAAGATAAGCTTGAGGCCTTTACAGGTAAATGGATTCAACTAAGATAACACTTATAAGTGAAATAAATCACACCCACTTGTGTAAACATTATATTGTCTTCCTAGTGTAAGAAACTGACAAAGTAAATAAAATCCAATAAAATTGGTTTATTTAAAGTAAAGGTTAAAAATAAAATAAAATAAAATAAATAAAGTAAAGGTTAATGTCTAATTGTTCCATCAATTTTGCATGC